>CAUYQV010128800.1:0-33971 GCA_963574575.1 Galagoides demidoff | reverse complement strand
CTGTGGTCCCAACTACTTGGGAGGCGGAGGCAGGAGACTCGCTTGAGCCCAGGAGTTGGAGGTTGCTATGAGCTGTGATGCCATGGCACTCTACCCAGGGGGATAGCTTGAGGCTCTGTCTCAAAAAAAAAAAAAAATTCTCATCCTTATAGATGAGGAGACAAAGAAATCCAAGTATTGAAATGAGAACATAGGCATTTTGGAAACCCCATACAGCTGAGAAGTGCAATATGAATATATTCCAATTCTGGGCTTTCAATAGATACTCAATGATTGCCTGACTTTTTCAATTACATACAAAAAAATTCATGCCCTTCAAGCGTTTTGTCTCCAGAATGGAAATGTCCCTGAGTTATGCAGGATACGCTTTATCTAAATATGATTCTAGTGTAGTGGCTGCAAGCACTTCATTTTAATGACCTATATAACAAGCAATATTTTTAACACTAGAATTCCAATCGATATTTGTTAATGAGGGGTGTGACACCCATAATACCTGTTAAATACTCTAAGTGGTCATAATGATACAAATTCTCCGATCTATAGTATACTTAAATTTTAAGAAATTGCAATAATGTAAATGGAATATATCTGCAGCACCTCATAGTAAGCATTCAAGTGAAAGTCCCCAAAGCATGTACTTAGCAGTGTTAATCTTCCATTGAAAAACGGATAAAAACGTTTGTGTTAATACCATTTTTATATTTTTCCATATAATCAGTCAGGATTATATTTTCAACTCTTCATACGGTTTAAGAATTGAGTAAATAAAAGACTTAAAATTATTTAATACAAAATGAATAAATACTTTGTATAATTTAAGAACAGAAAACAAGGAAACAATAATTTACTAACAAAAAATATATTTAAAACATCCTATGTCCTCCATCAATTATGTTTTGCTATTTTCTCATAATTATAGACCTTTCACTACCAGATGGAAGGAAGGGGAACATTATACCAATAACGAGAAAACAGATCATCTATTTTCTGTTTTCTGCCTGATTTTTGTTTTTTATAAGGGGGACATGCTCCCCAATCAAAACTTACTTTTGTTATTGCTTAATATAGATGAAAGTAAATAAATATATACTCAACTCAGAAAGATATGTTTTTTAATATAAATCAAGCAGGGCCCTGATGATTCCTTTACTGAATGGTTACAACAACTTTACTATGAAAGCAACAGCCTCTTGGGAAGCTGTGCATTTATTTTCACCCCCTACCTGGATAAGACAAGACCATATGAAATAGGGCCGGCTTAGCTGTAGGCTTCATGGAGGTTCAGAAGTGATGTTTATTCAAATGAGCCTGGGTCATAACAGTATACAGACACACCTATGTTACATTCCTCCTCTGAATGTGTTTTTATGAAAACAACTTTGTATATCTGGTCAGATTTTCAGAAATTCATCTATTGCAACAATTAAGTAACATGTGCTTTTTGGCTTGTTATTGCCACTGTGTAACCTATTTTGCTTCTACGAAAGAACTTTCAGGGAAATTAATTTCCAGGACCATTTTCTTAGGGAACGAATGCCATTCGACAAACAGTTGCTGTTTCCTTTTCTTCTATCCAGGAACAGGGTGGGAACTTATCTCTGACTTTTTTCTCAGTTTTCAATACATTTTGATTCCCTTTCAATGATGTTTATTCTTACTTCTCTATTGCCCCCAAGAGTAAAATATAAAGTAAACTATTAATAGAGTTTCATAAATCCCATTTCCCTTATAAAGAACAAAAGGAAATTGTAATCACCAGCCCTATCAAGAAAAAGGAAAATAGTAATTACCAAGAACAGTTATTGGTTATTAATAACAAGTGCCTAGTCTCTTTGAAAAGTATAATATATGCAATGTGGTGGTGGTCAGGATATCCAGGGTGCAATCTCAGGGATAGGTAATTTGGGGTTTTCTGCTCTCAGTCTCACACCAGTGATTTCTGTCCTCCAGGATGCAAACCATGTTATTTTTCTTGCTCTTTGATTTCCTGAGTGATGACTGGATGGTGCCCCTTTTGTCCACTAACACCTACAAATCTACTAAGTACTCAAAGACGTGTGCCTGTGACTGGGATTCGAGGCTTGTTTGCTCTTCTTATGCAGCTGCCTACACTTCTGGGTCTCATCCATCTGTCACTGCTGCTACCTCTCCAGGTAAAACTCACCATTTATTAAGCATTTGCTGTCTTTAAGAAAATTATCCACTTAATCCTCAATATCCTCTGAGTTGCGCATTATATGCAGCCACTGTCCACATAGATTTTAGTTCATGTTTATGTAATGCTCATTGCGTTGAGTGGTCAGTGAAGATTTTGAGAAGTAATTCATATCACACTGCAGGAGTGGGCCTGCATTTAGAGGGATCTGTGTTAGTTTCCTAGGGCTGCCATAGCCAATCATCACAAATTTGGCATGTTGAAATAATAATAACAACAATAATAAATTCTCACAGTTCAGAAGGTAAGAAGTATGAAATTGAGGTGTCAGGAAATTGGTATCTTCTGGATGCTTTTAGGGAAAGTTATGTCCCATGCCTCTTTCTCAGCTTCCCTGCTTGGCCTTCTTTGATTGACAGCTGCATCCCACCAGTTTCTAACTCCGTCATCAGAAGGCCTTTGTCTTGTATGGCTTCTCTGTGTGTCTGTATCCAATTATCCCTCTCCTCTCTCTTTTGAGATACTAATCTTTAGATTAGGGCCCACTCTAATTCTGTACAACCTCATCTTCATTATATTCACAAAAACCTTAATTTCTTTTTTCTTTCTTTTTGCAGTTTTTGGCCGGGGTTGGGTTTGAACCCACCACCTCCAGTATATGGGGCTGGTGCCCTACTCCTTTGAGCCACAAGCACCACCCAGACCTTAATTTCTAAATAGGTCACATTTAGTAGGTACCAGAGATTAGGATGTGAACATATCATTTTGGGAGAGAAATGATTAATCCCACTACCATGTCTGACTTCATATTTCATGCTTATAATATCTTGTTATAAATTATGGGTATCCCAAAAGTTGTCCCTAAAGTCATCACACATAAGGAAAATGGGAAAAATTATAGTTAAATGTGCCTTTCTTTACAAAATATTTATTATAACATTCTACAAATAAGTGGCCAACAAGTAGAGAATATTTTGCAAATATGGGTTTTTTTTTGGTAAAATTTTACAATAAATATTTTGTAAAGAAAGATTCATTCAGCTACAATTTCCCATTTTCCCTACATATGGAGAGTTCAGGGGCTACTTTTAGGAAACTCTGCATGTCATGCTGCTTTACGGGGTGACTTCCTTTCAAAGAACTGCCATGATTTCTACCACAATGCTTCACTTAAACTACTAATCTTCACCTTTATTATTCTGTATGTTTTTCCAAACCTGATCTCAAGCCATCATTAGCAAGAATCTGAAGAAGAAAATCTACCATATTATATGATTATTCAGTCAACCCAAATAAGCAAAGCCTTCCTGACTCCCATTCTGCTTTCAGAATTTCTAAAAAACTGTCACTTGAGTTTTAGTAATGTCTCCACCCATCCTCTATGTATGATCTGATGGTATCCAAACTCAATAGACTTCAAGTCAGTAACAAGTAAACAGACGAACTTTGAGTTGTATTTAAAATATTACACTAGGCGGCGCCTGTGGCTCAGTGAATAGGGTGCCGGCCCCATATACCAAGGGTGGCGGGTTCAAATCTGACCCTGACCAAACTGCAACAAAAAATTAGCCAGGTGCTGTGGCGGGCACCTGTAGTCCCAGCTACACTGGAGGCTGAGGCAAGAGAATTGCCTAAGCCCAGGAGTTGGAGGGTGCTGTGAGCTGTGTGACACCGGCACTCTACCGAGAGCGATAAAGTGGGACTCTGTTTCTACAATAATAATAATAATAATAATAATAATAATAATAATAATATTTCACTTATAAATCCACTCATTCAGTAAATATTTTATTCAGATCCACTCACACACCCACACACACCTTTAAATTTCATGGCTCCGATGATGGCTGACTTTAAACTTTGATGACACATTTAACTATATTCAGTATATATCAGTAATACAATCTATATTACTCATATTTGAATCTTATCTGCAGGATTTTTAATTTTGTATTCTCCATTCTTTGGTTTGTTCTTGGTTTCCTTGTCTACCATCACCTTTTAGCCTGACAATTATCATCAATTATTCGCAAATGAGTTAATATTTACTATATACTAAATAGCTTGTTTTACTATTTTATGTGTACCAATCCTGGCTTCTGAAAAGAATGGAAGCCCCTAAAAGTTAAGTAAATAACATAGTGTCCTTGTGGTTATTCAGCCTGTTATCCATTCAGTACACAGTAACCATAGGTGGACGTAGCAACACGCACACACATACTAAATAAATAAATCATATATACATAAGAATTTATGTATAGCTATACTCAGCATTGAGTTATCAGAGAAAGAACTTATAAGAACTTAATAAAAGAAAAAAGATTTCTCCTTGATCTGACTGGTAAAGAGAAACTGAATTTGATTTTTTGTTAATAAATAATACAGTAAAAGCTTATCAGGCATAAGCACTGGGACAGAAAGAACTATGCCTTGTTGTCTAAAAGGGTGTAACTTTAGGGGAGTGCCTGTGGCTCAGTGGGTGGGGCACCAGCCGAGGGTGGTGAGCACCTGTAGTCCCAGCTGTTTGGGAGGCTGAGGCAAGAGGGTCACCTAGGCCCAGGAGTAGGGGGTTGCTGTGAGCTGTGTGACACTACGGTAGCATTCTACCAAGGGTGATAAGGTAAGACTCTGCCTCTAAAAAAAAAAAAAAAGAAAACTACAGATTACTCTGTGTTTTTGTTTGTTTGTTTTAAAAAAGGTGTAACTTTACTAGCGCCTTGGTTTAAAAAGAAACTTGGACAAATCACAAAAGCATATCAGCTTTTATCCGGCATGAGCTTAGGAGATTGTGGCCTGGTGTTGGCAGTAGAGACGGAATTTTAGCCTCTAAGCCCCCCACACAAGGTACAATTGTATAGTGCACATACTGCACGACCATACAGGGAAGCCCTGGCTCAAACAACAAGACTTTCTAATGATAGAATGATATTTTAAGAGTTTATATAAATTCTCATGATATCAAAGCACTTTTTTTAGTTGTCAGTGCCTTGCTTGAATTAATCCATTTAATACTCACAGGGGCAATGTGAGTCTGTACGCACCTATTTTACTCACAGAGAGGTTACATAACTTGGCCAAGGCCGCACAGACCATGTAGTAGACAGAGAATTCAAATATATGCAGCTTGACATCTACATTTCACTCATGAACAATGTGCCTGCTGCTAAACTGATAAAGGAAATTAGAATAAATGTAAAATCCCGAAACTATTAAAAAAGGATAATAAACAGTAAGTAGGAAGCATTATTAAGTCAGGGAACTCACTTTGGGAATTACAGGCTTAGAACAGAATAGGGTTATAATAGGATTTAGAAAATAAAAAAAGCATAAAGTTAAGAAAACATTCTATGAGTTGTAGATAAAGATCTTATCGGTTTTTGTACCAGGCTAAAATCTGTTCTCTAGAGATTAAGTCACAAAAGGAGTTGGCCCTTTGTTTTGCATGTAATTTTTCCACTGGCAATAATTTGGTCTCTAAATAGTGAAACAAGTAATTCCCAAATTAAGACTATATTACGCCCGTAGGTCCTCATTTTCCTAATTGCAGAGAAAATTATTTTAAAAGTAATTTTCCCCTTAGAAGCAATTTCAAGAGTGAAGATTAAATATGAAGAAAAGCTATGGTTTAGGTATTTTTTTTTTTAAGGAAAAGTAGCTTTTAAAAGGAATATAAGCAAAAACAGTTAAAATCAATATATTTAATTATTAAAATTGTATTATATATTTTAGCTACCTACAGTGATTTTAAAAATAATGTCTCCAGTTCACACAGTAACTCATCTGATAGGTCCAACTTTTGAGAACAAACAGCTAAGACACGAGCAGTTCTGGAGATGCAAAAACACCGTTCTTAGTGTTGAGGAATAGCAGCCACTTCCACCTTGGTAACCACCCTATCCTCTCCACCTTCCTGAGATGGACTTTTACAGATTTCTTCACATGAGTGAGCGCTTGTATTTATTCTTCTTTCTGTACCCTGGTCATAATGCACACTAGGTTCATCCATTTTATTGAAAATGGCAGCATCTCCTTTTTAAAAAGGTGCATAATATTCCTCTGTGTCTATCTGCCACCATTCCTTTTCCCACCCCTCTGCTGACGGACACATCAGGTCTGTCTGTATCTTAGCTATTGTGCATAATGTTGGAATGCACATGGGGGTGCAGCTGTTGCTACGAGGTGGAGATTTCTTTCCTTTAGGTATAAACCAGAAGAGAGAGTGCTGGGTCACGTAGCTCTATGCTAATGTTTTTAGAAACCTCCATAGAGCTTTCCACAGTGGCTTCATCAGTCCTTATTACCAAACTTATAAGTGCAGATGAATAACCTAAAATTCTTGTTGTTTAAAAAAAAAATTCAAGGTTTATGAGGAGATCTGTACTTGTTTTTCTTTTTAGTGAGGAGAGATAAGGTCTCACTCTATCACCAGGCTTAAATGCAGTGGCATAATCATAGCTCATGGTAACTTTGAACTCTTGGCCTCCCACCTCATCCTCCTGCAGTTATAGGCATAAGTCACCAGCCTGTTGATTTAATAAGTTTCTAAAAGTGGTTCAACATTTTTTTTTTTTTTTTGCCTTGTAGTAAATGGTCACCATGATTAGGATAGAGAATAGCAATTAAAGCTTCCAGGCTTCTTTTTCCAACATCAAGAAGGTGCAGCTCCTGAGGAAGCTGATGCAGCTGCAGCTGCCTGGTGCTGGTGGGCAGGCTGAACCAGATCCCGTTCCCATTGCCCTGACTAATGTCCCCACTCAGTCAGGAGACTGAAGACTGAATTCAAATTTCAGAAACCCAAACAGTAAGCTCCACCATAATTACTTATTTGTTTAGGTGTTAATATTAAAAGAAGCCCAGTCACACAGCCCAAAATTCTTGATAAATTTCAAGTGCTCATTTAGAAAATCTGCTGATTTTGATGTGGTTCTATGAATACCTCCCCTCCTGCCCCAGTGATGATCTTATTTCCTTCACAGATTTCCCTTTGAGGTAAGGTCTTCACCACATTGTTCGTTTTTCTATCAGAGCATATCACCAGATTTCCTGAGCTCTGGGCTTATTTGAAACTCTGAATGGAGAGGAAACTATATGAGCTCTATAATCAAACTGAAATAGGAGTCAGATGTTTTGCAGGCAGTTAAGGGCAGGGGTCAGAAGAAGAAAGAATGTGACTATGCTTAGCTGAGACAAATGAGCCTGCAGAGGCCCTTTTGTTATTCTGTTCTGACTATAACATACTTACCTGAAGCAGAGGGGAATCCCTTTTCCAGTTGTAGGAACTTCATGGCTCCTTTCCCCTAAAACCATGAATATTTCATCCCCCAGCTTTGCATATTATTAGGGATTTGCATAAAAGGACAGACCCACCCCACCACCCCACCACCCCGCAAACCTGCATTGTCATAGTTACTTATAGAGATTATACTTTGCTTTCAGTAAATGTGTCTGCTTTGGCTTATACTTCATGTTTGAATTATTTTCTCTCACTGTGACACTGTTCTTGAATTTCTTCCTTTGCAGAGGTCAAGAACCTTCCCTGCCAGTGCAGCCCAGTGCCTAGTATCTAAACTGCTTGATTTTATATTTTAGATTTGAAACTTAGTAACCATTTTCACCTTAAGGAAATTTCTTAAACTCTCTAAGCCTGGGTTTCCCTATCTGTTAAGTGGGAGTTACAATAACATTATCTCATACTGCATTTGTAAGGACCAAATGAGAAAATTCATGTGAATAGGAACACAGTGCTTGGCATGTGGTAAATATTCAATATATATTAATGGATATTTATGATTGAAAAAAAATACTAAGTTGCAGTGTTTTTTTGCAATAGGCAAGAAATGAGATCAACTGAAGTATCCATCAATGGATGAAAGGATAAAGAAAAGACGATAGATAGATAGATACACGCACACACAATGGCCTTATAAAAGAACAAAATCTATGACAACATTGAGACGTTAGGCTAAGTGAAATAAACCAGGTGAAGAAAGACAAATACCCCATGATCTCACTTGCATGGGTCATCTACAGAAGTGAATTTCATGGAGACTGAGAGTAGAATGGTGGTACCAGGGACTGGGGACTGGTGGGGGTGGAATGGAGAGACATTGGTCAAATGGTAGAAAATTTCAGTTATTCAATGTAAGCAATTTCTAGATTTCTAATGTAGAGAATGGTGGCTATTATTAATAATACTGTCTTGTATACTTGAGATTTTATCTAAAATGTTCTTACCAAGAACAATAAAAAGATAACCATGTGAGGTAAAGGATATGCTAATTCATTTGACCATGGTAATCATTTCACAATGCGTGCATATTAAAATGTCACATTGCATATCATAAACATATGCAATTTTTTTGTCAATTATACCTCAAAGAAGCCAGGGAGGAAAACATTACTAATAAAAATCTTTTTACAAGATAAAAATAAGTAAAATGTGGCTTAAAATTTTAATAACTAGTGCCCTCCATGGAATCCACCTGGCATCAGAATTTGTGTCTATTTCTACATAAAGCATCACTATACATTTAGATACTTCAAACAATGCAGTTTTATTATTACACCATTTCTGTTATTCACAAGTCTGCCACAGTTTAGCTGAGTCCCCTCCTCAGGGTCTCATAAGGATAAAATCGAAGTGTTGGCCAAATATGTCATCATCTGGAGACCTGACTACTGAAATGTCTGCTTCTAAATACCCTCCAATTGCTAGCAGCCTTTTGTTTCCTACTGGTTGTAAGATTGAGGTTTCTGTTGCCTTGCTAGCCATAGTCAGCTCCCCCAAGGCTGCTCTAAGATTACGCCACATGTTCCCTCCAGCTCCGCAATAAAGATCCTACCTGATGGTGAATCACCATCATACCTCAGCTCCGTCTGGTTGCCCCTCTGCTGCCGAAAGCTCTCTGCTTTTTTAAAGGTCTCATGTGATTAAGTTGTGTCCTATTTGAAGGTCAACTGTGCCATATAATATGAACAAACCATGGAAGTAAAGTCTATCCTAGTGATAGTCCCCAGAATTATTCACTGTGGGTACCATGGCTATAGGAAAATTTTTGGGGACCAACTTAAATTATCAACTACCATATGTGTAAGGAGGGCCAGTATATAATTAGAGAGCTGAAAACTGTCAACAACTCCAATAATTTTAATTTGACTGAAAATATTAGCAAAGATGCAGTTAAAAATTTAGTGTTGTAAGCACATATAAAGATCTTTTCATCATCAAATCACAGTAATTTCATAAAGAAAAATGAGGCATTCTATGTTTTAGAGAAACAGCAATTTCCATGGAATGTTGTATTTTATGCAGGCTTTAGATTTTGCAATAGATCATTGAACATAATATGTTTTAAAGTACTTAAGAAATCTCTTAAAATAAAGTTAAACTTTTTGCAGAAGGGAAGAAATTTATATTGCATGAGAAATATTGCATTAGCATTATTAATGTGTTTATGGAAATATGCTCCTGAACAATAGAAGGAGATGAAGGCAACTCTGATTCTAAAAAAGATTTATAGACACGAGCTGCATGCACTTGCTTCACAGACTAGAACAATTCTGTGCTTTCTACAAGGAGAATATGCAAAGAGTCATTCTGCCTTATGGGCATTTCAGAGCTTTTAATCTAATAAAACCTATATGTCAGCTGGTAGCCTGTCAGAGTCTCATTACTCTGCTTCCTTAGTGCTTGATGTGGAAGGTTAAGTCCCTGCACAAATGTACCCCTTGGGGCTCCCCAAGGTGGAGCTGTGCAGGTTTGCATCTTTATTTACTGACATAAAAATATATATATAACATTAAATATTCTATTCCTGTTTTCACTTAAGCATTCCCTAAGAAGGATGAAAGTGGAAACTCCGTGGCATGGATTTAGAATTGAGCGCGAGTAGGCTCTTTATCTTGCCTGTCTCATCAGAAGTGGGTTTCTAACCACATACAGGGTACAAGCTTGTCAACCAAGCTCCCTCCGAGATTGCAGATTTACAAGCACAGTGTAAATGGCCTAACTAATGAAACACAAGTGCAGTTACATTGCACCTCAAGGCTCAGCGCCTGTGGCTCAAGTGGCTAAGGCGTCAGCCATATACACCTAAGGTGGCAGGTTCGAATCTAGCCCAGGCCCGCCAAAACAACAATGATGGCTGCAACCAAAAAATAGCCGGGCATTGTGGTGGGCGCCTGTAGTCCCAGCTACTTGGGAGGCTGAGGCAAGAGAATCCATTAAGCCCAGGAGTTGGAGGTTGCTGTGAGCTGTGATACCACAGCACTCTACCCAGGGGGATAGCTTGAGGCTCTGTCTCAATAAATAAATAAATAAATAAATTGCACCTCAATGAGAGAAAAAAATATGTCTGACAAAGAGAATTAACAGACCCTTTTCAAATACAGCTTAGTAAGCATGGTGTTTGTTATTGACCAATATCTGGCTATGGAGTCTTATTCAACTTAGTGAAAAAAAAAAAAATGCTGGGATAAATGTTAGAGAGTCTTTTTTTTAAAAAAAGAAAATCAGGTTACTATGAAGGCATATACAATTAGGTTACAGAAATTGGTTTTATAAGGCTAAAGTCCACACTATACTTGTGTCCTTCCCAGGAAATGTGCCACGTATCTGTACAACGTACTCATTGGGTGGGAACTTACCCATTCCCTCTACGGTGTTTTAACTTAATTTAGCTTTTCTCTCATGTGTACATATATTTGTTAAGCTTCTAGTTTCAAATTGGAACTGAGTACAACTGATCAATAGTTTTCAATTCTTGTGATACTTTGCCGAGACTCCCTGTTTTAACATTTTATTTTATGAAGTTGCATCTAAGTATAGTTAAGGAAGAAAAATAAATAATAGGGTATACGCTGTTTTTAAATTCTTGAGAAAAAAGTTTAAAGGATCATATATATCATTTAGCCTAACTTAAAAATGACGGTGATTGAAAAATACAGTTATTTATATAAGATACTAAGTAGC
This sequence comes from Galagoides demidoff, assembly GCA_963574575.1. NCBI lineage: Eukaryota > Metazoa > Chordata > Mammalia > Primates > Galagidae > Galagoides > Galagoides demidoff. Next base: position 22,842 of record CAUYQV010128800.1, on the reverse strand, counting down.
TGTCTGGGTTTTACTTATGTTTCAAAATTTGAAATCATTAAAAAAAAAAAAGAACACTCCTATGAGCACTAGAGAACTGAGAAGTTTTAAAATAAAATTATAACCACACTTAATCTCACATTGTCTCCTTTGCCTTTTTGACATTTTAATTGCTGTACCATTTTTCACTGAGATGCAAGCATTTTTTTTTTTTACATAGGCATAATGTAGTCTGTGTTAATGTGTATTGATTAAAATATAGATAGTGATGCCAGGATGTTGGAATTTTCCCCACCATGACCTTATTAAATGTCTCTTTCTCTCTTCCCCTCTTATTCATTTTTTTTCTTTTCAAACAGAGGAATGAAACCATGCATTTTCTAGTACGTCCCTATGTTATATGAACTCTGCTATTATTAACAAATGGAAAAAGATGTGGCTTAACATAAGAACAAGAGAAAGCATTTACATCACAAACTTGTAAGTCTTTCATTTCTGCATCGGAGACACGTCAGGAAAATCAATAACTTCCTTGGAGTCCAGTGATCTAGCTGCTTATGAGAAATTTACATCTCCCTGACAGGCAGTTTGTAAGGTCTGGTTCACCTGGGTCACAGGACTCCACATAATTTGCATCTTGAGCAATTTCTCTCTTGCCTTTTACCTGTTCCATGAGGAAGGAATATTGAACCTTATCATAAAGAGAAGTTCATTTTGTCTCAGCTGAGAAGAATAATTTTGTAGGTGCTCCAAGAGTGCAAGGGTATCACCTAACGATAATATTTCCCATAGCCCTTCAGACCTCAGCACACACCAGGAAATGAAAGTAATAGACACAGAGGTGCAGCAGAAGCTTTTGAGCTGCCATTCACCAACTGAAATTGAAGTTTCCCATCAATGTCATTGGTGAAATATGATCTCAAGGTGGATATAGAGATCATTTATCAACAAATACACAGGAGGAAAAGATATTTAGTTTACATGTCATAAAACCCCAAAATTTATTCCATTGTATTCTGCCCTTCAAAATTTACAAGGTTTGAATATCAAATAATGTTTAATATTATAGTATGCTAATAGGGACTGGCATGTATTTTTCTAGTTAGTGCAACAAGCTCAGTTAAAAATTAAAAACCAAAGAGACAAAGTTAAAATAATTTTTAATCACAAATAAAACACAATAGCATTAATAATAATCACATTTTCAGCAGGGTTACTTGTGAAATTCAACATGGGTCTAGAGTTTTTACAGTTTCACGTCTTAGATTTAAATCCTTTATCCATCATGAGTTAATTTTCATGAAGTGGCAAGAGCTGAGGGTTCAGTTTCAAACTTTTACATGTGGCTAACCAGTTTTCCCAGCACTATTTATTAAACATGGATTCTTTTCCCCAGTGTATGCTTTTGTTTGTTTTAAGAAGTTCAAATGGTGATATAATGCTGATTTCATCTCTAGATTCTCTGTTCTGTTCTGTACATCTACATTTATGCAAATACCATGTTGTTTTGATCACTATAGCTATGTAGTATAACCTGCATTCTGGTAAGATGATGCCTCCAGCATCAACGTCTTTTCTGATTCACCCTTGAAAGTTTCAACTTGCTTGGCTTACTGATGTTGCAAAGAGGACTTCCTTTATTTCCATCCATCTGGATGTTTCTTGATATTTGTGTATCTCAAAAATTTCATAATGACCGATTTATAGACATTTTGACAATGTTGATTCTTCCCAGCCATGAGCAAGGTATGTTCTTCCATTTGTTAACATCCTCTGCTATTTCTTTTCTCAGGGATTCACAATTCTCTCTGTATAGATCTTTCACATACTTTGTTAAGTAAATTCCAAGGTACTTCATTTTCTTTGGTACTATTGTGAAGGGTACTGCATCTTTTATATGAGTCTCAGATTGCTTGCCAGTGTATATGTAGGCTACTGATTTGTGAACATAGATTTTATACTTGGAAAAAGTATAAAAGGATTTCTTCATCACTTGGGGGAGTCTCACGGTTGAGTTCTTGAGATTTTCTAAAACACTACACATTGTCAGCAAAGAGTGATAATTTGACTTCCTCTCACCCAATTTGGATATCTTTGATATTCTTCTCTTGGCTGACTGCATTGGCTAGGACTTCCAGCACTCCACTGAATAACAGTGGCAATAGTGGACGTTTGATTTGTCTAATTAATGTTCTATGAAGAAATCCTTTCACTATTTCTCCATTCAATATGATATTGGTTGAGGGTTTGTCATAGATGGCTTCTATCAGTTTAAGGAATGTTCTATTTGTCCCTATTCTCTTAAGTGTTCTTTTCAAAAAAGATGCTATATTTCATGAAATATTTTTTCTCCATTTATTGAGAGGATCATATAATCTTTATTTTTACTTCTGTTTACATAGCAAATTATGTTTATAGATTTTCGTGTATTGAACCAGCCTTGTATTCCTTGGATGAAGCCCACCTGGTTGTGATGTAAGATTTTTTTTTGACGTGTAGCTGAATTCTATGTGCTAGGATTTTATTGAGTATTTTTGCATCAGTATTCATTCAAGATATAGGTCGGTAGCTTTCTTTTGTTGTTGAGTCCATTCCCCATTGAAATAAAAAGAAGCCTATGTATATAATTAAAAAAATAAAAATCAAAGTAAACTTTACAAAACAATTCAAATGTCGGGGAATAAATCTAATGAAAGATATGTAAGAACTCTGTACAGAAAGCCATAATTCATTATTGAGAGAAAATTTAAAAGATCTAAATAAACATATTATTTGAAGACTTAGTATTATTTATATAAAACGAGGAACCTGTCTATTTAGAAATCCATGTACATCAATATTTGGCATACATTCTACTTTATCTCTCCAGGATAAAGATTATAATAATATTCATATGTATTCATCCTGGATTCATAAAAAACTTTGTCTAGGTGTAAATAAAATGCATTATTATGCACTATGTTGTATTCAAACCCAGTTTGGAGGGCCTGATCTATAAAAGAGAGGAAGTATGCAACTTTAAAATGGTTTTATATGTCAATTTCATATTTTTTCTCTTTGCAATTTGGGATGAGTCTCCTTAAAAAATATTATAAGTGCATTAGCATTAACTTGGAAAAGTCTTCTTAGTAGTATTGAACTTGAATACTAATAACCCTGGCATACGTTGTGATTTCTAGAAGAAGCCCATCATATTTTGTAAAATATTCTGAAATAGTATTGGTCATGAGCACCATTTAAAGAAGAAAAATAGCTTTATCTATTTTTTTGCATGGATGCTTCTCTCATTATTTTTGCATATAGTGCAAGACATGGCATTTACTGAGTACTTATCCAAGTCAGATGCATTCGGAGGTTGGTACATTTCATTGAAGGATCCATTCATGAAGGCCTTGCACTCATATAAAGAGAGATTGATTCCCAAAGGAGCAAATAAAAAGCTAAGTGGGTGTTTTCTTTAAAAATGCCATGAAGATAATGCAGCTTCATTTAGAGTGAATTTCTAAATTTACTGTCTGCTGAACTATATTTGGTGGCTTGTTTTCCAACGTTAGCCCTGTATACCTTATTTTAATATCATCATGAAATAATGTGCTTTATGTTTGCATGGTCATAATGCATGTTCAAATAAAAGCCCCCAAATTAGCACAATCACTCACAGATATTCTGACATACTTTAACAACTGTCTGATTCAATACTTGTTGACAAACTATCATGAGGGCTTATTTTTATTATCAAATGTACTACTGATACATCAGAACAAAAATAATATTAGTAATGATGTCCTTTCAGTTTTGAAATTTTGTCGCTCTTACTATCATTACTTGCATTATTTTAAAGTTTGCCTGTAAGATAAAGTTTCATGGTTTAAAAATTGGAACACAATTATATTGCTTGCTTTGCTTCCCCTAGGCTTTTGAATACATACATTTCTTTAAAAGTCCACAGTTTCATCAGAGTATATTTTATATCAATTTGAGGGGGGAAATAGAAGAGGAAGGTCATGGACAAGCCATTTCAGACCTGGTAACAAATCAGCTAAAGGAGAAAAAAACTATCAATGCACCTCTCAACAGCAAGGACGAGAGAGAAAAGGACAAGATGGGATATATTGACAATGGTATAAAAAGAAGGAAATATAAAGGAAATAATGCTCTTCAATCCTCATTTCATATGGTGACTTATTATCGAATTGTCCCATGTTGAAAATGACTAGTTTTCTACCATCAAACTTCTTGAGATAAAGTGGATCTGCCTACCAATATCAATATCATTTGGGCTAAGAAAACTTGGTAATTTTAATTAGAAAATGGTTCCAGAGTGAAATTTTCTTGGAAATAATTTTTAAAATGTAGCAGCATTTTTTTCTCCAGATATGTTAATCAAGACTGTATTACCTTTTTTCTGATCTGTATTAATGGCTTACTTAGTACAGATAAATTTACAGTCCAAGAGCTCTCTCGTTAACTTAATCACTGCTGATAAAAACTGTTGATCATTTTTTACTCAGCAAATTAAAATTTTCATCCTAATACATTTTGTCTGCATTGTACATATTTAAATACTGAGTAATTATCACAGTAAAAACTTACCCAGTTTTTAATCTTGTAGACAAATGATTTATCTTTGTAGCTCAGACACTTAACCTTCATTACAGCTTACAGCATATCTCCTTAGTGGGCAACAATTTAATGAAATGGTGTTTACCATAAAATAATTAAATAGTTTAATTATTACTCCTTTCTGAAAAAGAGAGCTCAATATACCTGGCCAAGGTCAGAAGACGGTGGTAAATTGTATGTATGTGTATGTGCATGTGTAATGTGATTCTTTTTTTTTTTTTAATTTTTTGTTTTTGTTTGTTTGTTTGCGGTTTTTGGCCAGGGCTGGGTTTGAAACCGCCACTTCTGGCATATGGGGCCGGCGCCCTACTCCTTTGAGCCATAGGCACTGCCCCCGATTCTTTAAGGTAATGTTATAGACAAACAGCAATGGGTTATATAACAATAATATATATATATATATATATACACACACACACACCAGGCTTGTGAAAATTAGAAAACCATTTTCCATCTGATTATAATATATCTTACTTTTCTGTTCTAGCTCAGTTAAACTAGGATATGTTCCAGAAAGTTCTTTAAGTCCTCAAAGATTCTTCATTTCAATAGGGTATCCATCATTTGGCACATTTGACACTGAAAGTTGGTTCAGTGCAAAATCTCCACAGGGAACTTTTTTGGTAACAGAAAAACAAGACAACAAAATGAAATAAATTATTAACATTCTACTCTGGATATGTTAGATGTGTTTCCCAAGGGGAACGGTCATAGACTCAGGGCTAGATATTTTCAGAAAGTCTCAGTTTATATTCTTCTTCACTGACCTTGGTTTCCCTAAGCTTTTGAACCTTGAGTAGTCACACAAATGCTACTTACTGTTTAGTGAGAAGAGGTAAACCAAGAATAATAAATCATTCTTTCAGATAAGGGAGTACCCAGGGAATTGACATGACCAAACACAAACAAACCATAATGAATAGTAATATTTGTCTTGGTCTGTTCAGGCTGCTGTGACAAAATTCCATAAATTCAGTAGCTTATGGGCGGCAGAAATTTATTTCCAACCGTTTCTAACAGTTGCAGAGACCAGGATGTCCAAGATCATGGTGCTGGTAGATTCTGTGTGTAGTAGGGCCATTTCCTAGCTCATAGATGGTAACTTTGTGTCATGTGTCCTCATTAGCATGGCAGAGACCAAGGAGCTCAAATTCCCTTGCATCTATTTTATAAGGGTACTAATCTCTTTCCTGAGGGCTTTGCCCTCATGACCTAATTACATCCATGTAATAGTCCCTAGTTTCTAATATTATCATTGTGGCATTAGGTTTAACATGAATTTTGAGGGAAATAAATATTTAGATTATGGCAATGTTGTATGCCATTGGGTGAAAAAGATTAATGCTAGAGTCCTTGATGATCGTGTTTGGAAAAATTGTTCTGGACACTGCATTTAGTTTCTGTGTCACTCTCATTTTAACACATGGCCCCTGAAGGGCACATGCTCTGTGACCTTGCCCAAATCTCCATGCTTTCATTCCACAGAGCAAGGTTACAGAGCATATGTACTGCAGGGAAAAGTTACAAAGGCACACAAAACTGAGCTGTGATAGGAACTTCACTGCACTCATACTTTTCTTTTCTCATTTCTTAATTCTCTAATATGAACTTTATCCCATTGAATTCTATGTTAACACTGTATTTTAGAGTTCCTTTAAATCTCTGTATTTTTAGTTTATCTCTTCTGTTTTGAAAATTAAGGGGGAAAGTTTATATTTAAGAACACTTATAAAAAAAAATAAGTCAACTGTGGAAGTTAAAAATCCTAAACACTTAAAAGAGAGTCTCAATATTCTAAGAATAATCAAAATCTACCCCCCAAAAGAAATAAAAGTATCTCAAATATATGAATTAACTATAGTTGGGAATTAAATTTGCATTTGAGCTTTCTGAAAGCAGAGATAGCATAAAAATATATACTTAAAAAATTCATATTGACTATTTAAAGAAACATGTTTATCATAGATTGGAGGCTTCACCTTCCACTAAACTGCTCTTGCTATCAGTAAATTCTCAGCCACATTTGTGCAGTGCTTTCTCATAATTTTATGTTTCCTTGGAATCCATTTTGAATACAAACTGAAATTTCTCATACCAGAAGCAGGGTACTCAGTCACCCTTGACTTTATTTTCAGTTCTAGATCAATGGCAACCAGGTGGTTAGATATAAAAACTTACAGGCATCTCTCCTGCCTCGTGTCCTAGTTCCCCACTTTTCTGCCACTTCCTTTAAAGGGACCATTTGGGCATTTTCTCTGAACTTATGATTCTCCACACTCTAATCTTTTATATACATGTATATTACTAGTTACTACATGATTTTTCCCTCTCCCTCTTCCTCTCCCTCTCTCTCCTCTTCATCATTCTGCCTTGAATGACCAGAGGACAAAGGACTTCAATCCCAACTCATTACATGCTCTTTCCCCAGAATCTATTTATAAAAATCACTGACTTGTTCCTTATTGTGGTAGTGTATTAAATTTGTACTTTCCATCTGAAAAACCAGGGCCTGCCCCGGGCTGGGTTTTCCCTGCGGCTCGGGGAGAACAGAAGATCAAGCTCCCAGTGCCAGAGCCACAGTCTGGAAGGCATCAGATAGACATGGGTCAGACCAGAGCCATGAGGGCATCTGGCAGTATAAATGAATTTCTGTGAGCACAAAAGGCACACTGTAAGCTCCCATGTCCAGCTCCCATTATTTTTCATCAGGGCAGGGGTGCTAGCTGCTCTGGTGCTGGAACACCAGTGTGCCCTGGGGGAAGGGAGGTTCTCAGAGCAATCTGACATCATAGACCATTTCCTTTTCCCTTACGTGGATTTCAATAGTCTCCTAGTCTCCTCACCCCGTCACATGGGTATTTCTTGATAGTATCTTTTGTTGGTTCCTTCTCTTTACTTTGAACTTTTCATGCCACATCTCAGCCCTCAGCCCTTGGCTCTCTTACTCATTCTGTTTATACATAGTCCCATGTATATACAAAGTCCCATGTCAGGACTTTAAATATCCTCTATATGATGATAAATTTAAATATGTACCTCTATCCTAGATCCCCCTTCTTTCCTGCGTAAGAAGGCATGTATAATGTAGAGAATCATGTATCACTTGCCTACTAAACATTATAATGTAGAGAATCATGTATCACTTGCCTACTAAACATTTGCCTTTTAGATACATACTATGTGTCTCAGACTTGATAGGTACAAAGCTGAATTCTGCACCACAGAATTCACCTGTGGGAGAGCCACAGGCATCTCCCCTTTAACTCATCTTTTATTAATTTCTCCTTCTCTTTCTCTGTAACAGCCACACTAGTGTGGCTGTTACACTCTCCCTGCACACACACACACACACACACCCCTATCTGCAGCCTTACCCATTTCTGTTGATGTCCATGCCATTCAGACCCATTAAGTTATTCTTAAATTGTCTCTTTATTTTATACCCATTCATTCCCTTGGTAGAATACTATCCAAAGTGTTCATAATTGAAAAGTTCCATCTACTTTGTTGCTATTATCCTGATAAGAGCCACCATTGTCACTTGCCTGGATTATTGCCCTCTGCCACAGTATCCAGGATTGGACTGTCAAATGAAATTCTCGAAAATAAGAGAATCATTCCAGAACTGAACTTTAAGTTCAAGGATATGAATAAGCATTTAATACAGGCGAAGCAGGCAGAATTGAAAGACACCCAGGTTGATTCCCCAGGCCATTTTTTTCATCTCATCAGATGTGTCTGTTCCAAGTAATAGATGAGATTTCTAATGAAGTATGTAATCACTTCATTTTAAAAGAAGCCATTTAGGTTATAGAATATTGCCATTTCACACTCATATAACCGTATAATTCACATTACACTATCCAAGGAGCTATATCCCATAAATCCATAGAATTTTGGTTTATTTACCAAAAGGAATATATGAGAAGTAAATATATCCTGCCAAAAAGTTTCCATAGTAAAGACTCTTTTCCTAGCACAAACCATTTAGTTTAATTGCCAGGAGGTCTGTCATTGTCATGTTTAATAGGAGATTGGACTTGCCACTGGATGTGTTCCTTTCCCAGGAGCATTGCCTGGGTACAGGGAATTAATTCATCAATTTATCACAGACCTGCTGTGTAAACATTTTCATCTCACCTCAGAACAGTGTCTCTGCTTTCACTCTTGGCTCCTACATTCTATTCTCAACACAGTAGCCAAAGGGACTGGTTTAAATGTGATTTTTTGCTCATAATTATGCAAGGACTCCCTAATTAATTCAGGATAAGGGTTTTCTCCCTGATCATGGCCTCCATGACCCCAGATGACCACATGACCAGTCCCTGTATTTTTTAATCTTTTTTTTTTTTTTTTTGTAGAACGTCTTACTTTGTCACCGTTAGTAGAGTGCCATGGTGCTATAGCTCACAGAAACCTCCAGCCATGGCATAATAACTCACAGAAACCTCCAGCTACGGGGCTTAGCTGATTCTCTTGCCTCAGCCTCCCAAGTAGCTGGGACTACAGTTGCCTGCCACAATGCCCGGCTACTTTGTATTTCAATTTGGCCAGGGCCAGGTTTGAACCTGCCACCCCCTCAGTATATGGGGCTGGTGTCCTACCCACTGAGCCACAGGTATCTCCCCTTTAACTCATCTTTTATTAATTTCTCCTTCTCTTTCTCTGTGACAGCCACACTAGTGTCCTGGATGTTCCCCAGATTTGTTACGGATCAATTCCTTAACCTACTTTTAACTCTTCACTGGACTCTCATTTTCTCAATGAGTGAATGCTTGATGACCCTTCCTAAAATTGCAGTCATTTTATTTATTTATTTATTTATTTATTTATTTATTTATTTATTTATTTATTTATTTATTTATTATTGTTGGGGATTCATTGAGGGTACAAAGAACCTGGTTACACTGACTGCATTTGTTAGGTAAAGTCCCTCTTATAGAAAAAAAAAAAATGCAATGACCTGTCCCTTTTAACATACACACACTCTGAAAACTCGTGGTCTCCGTCCTCACTGTGTTTTACTTTTTTTTTTCCTTATCAATCGTCACCTTATTTCTGTAAGCGTCACTACTAGTTCCTATCTTACGCTGCTAGAATGCAAGTTTTGGAAAATCAATCATATTGATCCATATTATTCACAGATGCATTCTAAACATCTGGAAGATCTAGTCTATAGTAGATTCTAAGTATTTTTGAACCATTACAAGACTGCACCAGGGATTATGAGGTTGGCAATTTGTTTTGAGCATCCAGTTGTCCCTTGAATAAAGTCTAATGTTTTTTTTTTTCTCATGTCTGTATCATATTCCCTGATTATTGATTAGGAGGATAATTTTGCTTAGAATACATTTTACTTAAAAATTATTTTCTCATTTCCAATTACTAGCTGCATAAATTAAATGTTTAAAGTATTCTGCAAAAATTATTTTCAAATAGGTCAATCAGTATAAATACAAGGCATAACCATTTCTATAATCATGCATTGCCAATTCCTTATATGGCCCAATTTTACAAAATTATGCAAAATATGTAGTCGTGCTTTTAAAATACTTTGACAGATAGAAAACTACATAGCAAAACACTACTCTAAAATGATTACAAAGAAAAGTGCCATTTATTAGAAATGCAGCCACTCTCTCATTGCATTTGAGATACATTTTTATATATAAAGTTTCTTCCATTTAGAAATGATTGTTATTTGGAGAGTAAAGATAAATTTTTAAAAATTTCAAAATGAATAAACAATGACTGCAAAATCTATTTGGATCAGATCTTGGGAAACATTTAACCATTAAGTAATATGAAAATATCTATTTCTTTAGTTTCAGAAGAAACCTGACTTGTTGACCATCAATTCTTACGTTTTATGTGGAAATATCTAGGAAAAAATAAATAATTTTCAGCTGAGCATGAGTCTAAAAATGATTATTCACCCGTTTTAGCAATATACCTTTAGTGGGTATGGAACAATGGAACATATGTATGGATGAGAAAGTAGAGATGTCAGTTCATTCAGACTGAACACTTTTCAATCTGCCAAAGACAATGTTTAGAGAAATGGCTGTGGTCTGTGAAACAATGTGGTAGAATCTCTCTGTTTATATTCTGAGGGCCCCTGGTCACACGAATGATTTTAAGCAGCAGAATATATAAATGCCAATCAAGTCAATCACTCATGAGGAGCCAAAGCCTTGCGGAAAGAAAGATACCCCAAGGAATTGGAATGACCTTACACTGCCACACCAGAGCAGATTGAAAGGTTTAATGCCATGGACAGATTTTGACAGTGGTAATGGTGTTGGTGTCCTTGGTTTGTTCCTCCTCTGGGGAGTTATAACTTTAAGAGCTTTAATTTTTGTTTATCACGACAAGTTCTCCAGATATACAGCCCTTTGGCATTAAGGGCTCTGCCATGCCCCATTTCTCTTCTGTAAGTCTAGAATAGACCGTAAAAGAAGAAAGCATGGCAATGTATACATATGTGTAAAGGACATAATTTAAAGCTTTAATTCCACTTTGATACTTATAGACATTATAAATTTATAGAGCTATAAATAGGTAATAATATCATGATGAATATTAAATTTTCTCATTTTACATAGATGTGGCCATTTCTTTTATGATGTATTCTGTCTATGACCCCTCTGGGTCTGGTTTCACTAATGACATTAAAGTTAAGCTTTAAAAATCCATATTCCATGTATTTCATTTCTAATAGCTTTCCTCTGGCCCATGACTATACCTGATCTAAAGAGTGACATCACCTCTTACTTTCCCAACCATCTTGGTTTTCCTCACCCTTTGCTGACACCACCATTAGAATGAATACATTTTCTTTTACTTCTATGTGGCTCTTTTTATTCCCAATGCATAAACCAGCACAAATAACAGCCTAAGGATAAAAGAATTTTTATGGGACCCAAAGTGAAAAGCTGGGGACTCTCAGAGAAGGGTAGATGTTTGTCTTTTTTTGTTTGTATGTTTTTAAGAATGCATTATGGATTCTGCACCAATATTGTTTTTGTTCTGGTTACGTATGACTGTCACCTTTGTGGAATGATGTGGCTGTGTGTTCACTGCATGAGGATAATTGGTATGTTTGTAGGTTTGCATTTACTTTAATGGATTAGAAATTAAAATTATGTGATTCTTTCTTTATGTTCCTTCTTCCATTATTATACTCTTGGTCCTCTCTAACCCCACTGACCTTGTCCATTTTCTGAATTCTATTCCACAGTTAGAGCTCAATTCTCTGCCTAATATAATATCTTCTATTTATATAGTGATTGCTCGTGTACTTTTCTGTCATAAGAAATCTTTAATGGGCTTTGCTGTCTTAAGATTATTGAAGGAAGGAACCATTTAATTTTAGAATAGTTTATTTAGCATGCATTAGAGTCGAACAAAGGCAGAAGGATACACACTTCTTAGTAATATGAACACTTATATTTCTCTCCTATTTCCTTTTCACTGCATTCAAATTAAAGCAAATAAGCAAAATGCGGCTTTGGTCTGTGTGGTTTTTACTTTTCAATTTCTTTCCACCCTGATTCTCCTTGCAGCTTTCCCATGTGGACACATATTATTCGTGTTGAACATGATTCAAGTACTGTTTTGAGTTATGCGGTACAATGTCTGATAGATGTCATAGATAAAAATAAAGGGTCTAATACATTCCTTCAACGAATAATCAAGGTAAGTAATGTGCACACGGGGCACACACTGCTCAAATAAATATCACAAAGAGACAGCTGTCTTTGCTGTGAGGCACACATCTTCCCTGGTGACCTACCCCTGACAATACCTACACTCCACTAAGGAGAATGAGGATCTTTGTTCTGTCAGATGAGGAAAAAGCACAACTGCGTCAGATGCATTTATCTTCTCTTTCTCCATCTGTCCGTCCACCTCTCAGTTCATCCAGTCTCTATTGCTGTGGTCTCATTCACCTGCTCAGACTGTGTCCTTTCCCTCTCCTGATAATTAAGTCCATCTGTCTGGCTCCCTCTCTCTCTGCCTTTCTGCCATGTCTATCTTTGGCTCTCACTTTCTCTTTACTTCCCTGTTTCTCTCTCTCTTTGTGATACACATACACAAAAGCATCCCTTTTCCTCCTTTTTACTTTAACCTTTTCTATGCAGATTTATACATCATATATGTGGGGGGAGGGGGAGTTTAGACACATAATTTATACTTTAGGTTGAACTCATTCCTGTTCTGTTCTCTTGCATAGTAAAATATCAATCATGCCTACTGAGCCAACATGCTCCTTGGAAACCTCCTATGATTCTAACAGTGAAGAGTCTTACCTAGAAGGAAAATAGCAGACATTTGATTTGCATAGTGCCTTTTTAGTCACTTGTCTGTAGCCCAGTTAGACCTCTGACTTCCAGAATTCTATAAGAATGCACCCAGAATTATTTAACACAGTGACCTTGTTGAGCCTCAGAGTGAAGTCTCATTCTGAGAAAGTAACACTTGAATGAAAAAATAATTTACACCTGGCATTCTAAAGTTTAATGATACCCATAATAGATCTGTTTCTTAGGGCTGAAGCTAAGGACTACAAAACATGAGACAGAGGGAGTATTATATGATTGCTGAATGCTTATTATTAACTTAAGTATAAAGCAAATTGCTTTATATATCATATCTCATCTTATTCTCTGTATCACATCTATCTCTCTGACTTATCTCTATTTTATACATGAGGAAACTGAAGTCCTACAAAAGTAAATTAACTTGCTTAATGTTATAAATTTAGGAAGGGATATGATTGTGATTCAATCCCAGAGGCATGGGGTGTTGAAAATATGCCTTTCTCTCCTTGTTAATAGTTTTTCCATTAGCCTGCCCCAGTGCTTCCAAATTCCTGTGAGGAGTCCATTCCTTTGTTGGGTAACTTTATTGCTTATTTAAAATCTGCTTAATTGAGATCAACCACTACTTGCAATTACAATCTTGGTATTATTACTTTTTTTCAAAAGCTACACCTAGCAAACCCTGAAAGGATGAGATATAGCTGAATAATAAGGGCAGAAACCTGAGTGCCATAAAATTAGTAGAAATTGTTGGGATGTGTAGAGCAATGGTAATAATGCAGGACTTGCCTGAATGCATTTTATTGAACATATTAATATTCAAAGGTGAGTAGTAATACTATAATTAAAATTTTAAAATTGTTTTAATTCGTAGACATATAAGTTTTAGAGAATCGGATATATTGAATAATTCAATTGACATCTCACATTCCATCTACTAACAATTGCCAAGTATCTAAAGGCTGGATTCTGTTAGGGAATTTTACTTCTTTGACATTTTTTAAGCCTAATGAAAACCATTCATTACAGATATAATTGACCACAGTTAAATAAATGATTAATTGGATCTAGGAGGGTTTTGTTACATGTTCAAACTTAGAGCAGTTTTAATTACAATGATGAATCATTGTATATGAATCTATCTCTCTCTATATATATACACATATATTTATTTAAAATTTGTAATTCAGTATTTTCCACTATGTATCATTCTTTCCAGTCCACATCTGAATTCATTGTCGATGCTAAAGCAACATATCTAGTTTAATACTGTGCAATCCGACTTCTGCTAGGAGAACCACTAAGTCGTTGAATTTGAGAGTTGGTGGCACATTCATTGTGATGATAATCATCTTAATAGTAGAACTTTCTTTTCTAATCTTCAATTAGATTGAACTTAAAATTAACATTTATCTTATTTTACTTGTCTGTAGCCACTGTTAATTAAAATTTTAATTAAGCAGCAGTTGTTAGCAGTTAGTTCTAAGTTGTTAAAATTTACAATAATCTACAACCAAAATGTTAGTAGATATATGTTTAAAAATGTGAACTGTCAGAGATATAGCAACACTTATTTTTTGCCAGTTTTAACAGTTAAATTAGATATACCTAACTGTCATTTGGAAAAAAACAATGTAAGGTGATGTAGTCTAAGAACTCTACTCCTGGCCACAGGCTGATAAAGTCATTCATACTGAGCAAGCAGCTTATTGGTTTTGTATATCATTTATTTTTATCTGTAACACAGAGATAATAACTCTGACCTACCACACAGAGATCTTTAATGATTAATTGTATAATGTCCGTTAAGTGCTTCCAGCTACTTAGAATAAATGTGCTATATGGCTATTAAGCATTGTTATTATAAGATGTTGCTTCACTGTAATATCAGTGACTGGGCCATGATTATGAGGAAAATTACTTCCTCTGATCATATGAGTGCAATATATATTGATTTAAAAGATATATTCTTTGGGATACATTTAGATTTTCTGAATGAGCTAAGCAAAGGGCAGCATTCTATATAGTTTTTTTAGTTGCATATTTAATAGTACACACTTAATCTGCCAGGCACTTTTATAAGCACTTCATCCTTATAGTAATGGGGAATGTAGATGCCATTTCCTCACTTTTTATGTGAGGCACCCAGGGCACTAAAACGTAAATGACTTGCCCAAAGGCACCCAGCTAGGATGTGGTAGAGCCAGAATGTAACTCTTGAAAAACTGGCTTCAAACCAAGATTGCTTAACCAGTCCCTTAGACTACCTGTCTTTTATATTTACATTTATACTTTACTATTTGCTCAAGAAAAGTGGAAGGGTTTAGTTGCATTATATATCACCAGAAAAATATACAGATCTATCTGTTTAAAGATGCAAGGTTAGCCCAGGAAGATCTCCCATGGAAAATCGGGTAAGGAAGGACTGAGATATAAAGAAGGCAAGTGTGTGTAATGTAATCCATACCTCCTTGTCCATGTACTGGTACCATCACTTCCTATTCTTTGGGGAGGATATTTTAAGTTCAGTGTAATCTGAGATTTAATGCAGAAAAAAATTTTAAGAAATACTGTATGAGGTTATAGCAGCTGGGGAAAGAATGGATATTTTTTCTCTAATGTTTTTATCAAGTAGGAAGACGTGGGCTGTGAACAAGATAAAAGCCTCAGTATAATAAATCCAAGTTGTAAAATAAATTATCATCTCCTCAAAAGAAGAGATTCATAGATAAACTGATTTAATTTAATCTTAAATTCAGCACCTGCACATTCTTCAAGAAGGACTCAGACGTTTCCCATTTCTCCCCAGTCCCCCTCAGCATGTTGCCTGAGTTCCCTGAAGATGGCTACAGTAGCTCCCTCTACCCATCACACACATCAGTATCTTCAAGAACAAAACTGCAGACTTCCTAGTTTCCCCCTTAATTACTTGCCGGAATCATTCCCCTGTGCCTTATTGGATACAACTTGTTTTCACACTTGACCCTAAAACAAATGGAGGAATAAAATACTCATGGTTAGCTAAGTATATCAAGATTCACTCCTTTAGTCATAGACTGTGGCTCTCCTTCCTTGAATCTCACAACTTCATGAATGAATGTAGTTTCTTGATCTAATTAACATTCTCTTAACAAGGAAGAAGGAAGGTATCTATTGAGTAGATGATTGTGTACAGTCTGCTATTATCTGTGTATTTTATTAAATGTGCTTTCTTGTTTTTCTTGCCTTTGACATTTCCAAGTGAGAATGAATGCATTTAATTGATATTAATTTTAAACATTAATGCCAATGTTATCGAGCAAAATGATAAAAATGTAGATTATTAGATTAATTGTATTGAACTGAATTTTTGCCTAATTGTACCATTCTGAGGATGAGCCACAAGCCATCTTTCTTCAAACTCAAATGCAGATATTACCCAAAATTCATTAATCAGACCCAAACATTTGTGTCTGGTGTAGATTTTCTTCTAGATGTGAAATCAACATGTAGAGTTTAACACATCCATAAAACAATGCACCTAACTAGTTGTCGGTTTGTCCATTTCTAAGCTCTGTTCTCTTAATGCATGATTTGCATTACTGGTTTTTATTTAGCATAGTAGTTTCAGTGGTGGTAATATGTGTGCATCTATTACATATGTATTTAATTATACAAATACACACATACATTGAAATGGACTGTAGGGAACTCTAAGATAACCTATATGTTACATCAAGTGTTTTGAATTACTTGATTTTCAAAAGAATGGTTAACTCTTCCTTTCTATGAGGTGTTAAGATGTCACCTGTACTGCTTTCATCACACTATGACTCTGGGTACTTTATTCACAAAATTAAATTGCTACTCCTCCCATGCAATGATAATAAAGGCATAACTCAAATTTACATAATATATAATTTCCTCAGAATTTTGCCTGTTTTAAAATTTTTGCAGCACAAATGGCTATTTTATGACAAAAGATTTCATTTAAATAAATCTGGAGAAATTGTGAAAAAAAAAACTTGCTGAGCCTGCAAAATCTAATATACTACCTGCCACTCTGTGTGGAATGGGTGGGTTAAGCTGCATTTCCCTAATGGGTTTGACCAGGAATAGCTTTTTGTTGAACTCATAGCAGAGTTAGTGTTCCGTGACATTCATTAGGAAAATAGTAGTAGTATGATTTGACATTCACAAAATATTTTCAAAACATATTTCATTTTGAAGTAAATAAAAAATTGATATTATCCCCAATCTATAGATGAAGAAGCTGATGCTATAAAAACAGGACACCTCACTTTCATTTCAA
This sequence comes from Galagoides demidoff, assembly GCA_963574575.1. Taxonomy (NCBI): domain Eukaryota; kingdom Metazoa; phylum Chordata; class Mammalia; order Primates; family Galagidae; genus Galagoides; species Galagoides demidoff. The sequence goes on along the minus strand of CAUYQV010128800.1, from coordinate 5,625 downwards.
ATTCAAAATAAAATGGCCTCACGTGTTGACTAAATTGTGTGCTCTCTTCCTGGCACTAATCACTATAATTGCATGTTACTTCTCTATTTTTCCTGTATGTCTTTCAGTACCTGGGACAGTGCCTTATACCTTTTTAAATGCTTAAAAGAAAAACTGCTGCTTCAAATTTCATTTAATTTGTTGCATTAAAATATAATGCAATAAGTATCACTATGTTCATAGTACTTTGTCAACACAAAATATATTTTGAACACAATTATTTCTATTTAATCAGTTCACGATCTTATTGGTGTTCATAAAAGCTTGTCAAAAGAGTAATTAGGTTCCGTCTTCTTTTCTATCAAAGCTACAAGGCTAGAGTTTAGTGGGAAACCAGGTGTAAATCATGAATTGGAAAATCTGTTCTGACATAGCTTTAGGTAAGAAATGGGAAGATTAATCCAGACAATAATGAATATAAATGGAGTTCTACCTGTTCTATTAAGCGAACCACAGAAATTAGTCAATACTATTTATCTTGAGGACAAGTAAAGATTGAGCCAAAATACACTAAAAAGAGAGTATATTAATGTGGATTTGTAATTAACCTCCCCTACATGCTAGTCATTAATAATGAAAAAATATGTATTATATATGCATAATCACATACACAGCTGGGGCAAACACACTTTGTAAAACTATAACTTTTAATCGACTATTTTTCAAGTACGAAAGGTGGAATTAAATTTTGCTATTCCAAGAACTTAAGACACTGGGAACCACCTCACTGCCCTGGTGACTTCAGAATCTTTATTAGTCTTCTGCATAAATGTCATTATTAGGAATGTTCCATATCTACTCACCTAGTGTTAAAGATTTCAAATACATTTTAATTAATTTAAATGCCTAATTATTTAGTACATACAGAGTACTTATTCTTCCTTAATTATATTTTAATTTAAAATGTGTTTACTTTGTGAATCATCTAGAAAACAAACAAACTTAATTATTTTTTTAGGCTCACTAGACTCTGGCCATACTTGGTTAAACAGATTGTCAATATTTGCTACCCATTGCATGTAACAGCATTGATTTGAAAAATCAAATGTACAGAAAAAATTTCCTTCTTCAAAACCATAAACAATGTGTATACTTTAAGATGTACATATGCACATGTTTGTGTATAAGGAATGTGGGTTAGTTTCTCCTACGTCTGTCTGATTATTCTGTTAAATGCCAGAGACACACAGAAGTTCAGGATCAAAGGGAAAGTTGTTATAAAACCACTTGGAAAATGTGAGATTGAAAAATAAAATGAGGGTATTTCCTTGTCTATTTCTTAGGATTGAGTTTTCCTTAGTACCAGATGAAAAAGTAATTTCTTAAAGACTAAAATTAAAAAAGGAACAGGGCATTAATTTTTAAAAAAATATAGAAAACATGCAGCTGTAGATTTAATGGGACCCTCCTAAAAAGGGAATTTGTAGTGGTGGCATCTATGTAGGTCAGCTTGCAATGAGAAGTGAAAATGCCAAGGGCAGAATGAAATCTAATCAGGCTAAGGAGAGAAAAATCCAGACTCTGTGCCTGACTGCCATCTTACTTCGTCTTTCTGTTTCCTCTCTCCCTCCATTTGACCTGGGAGTGAAAGAGATGGGAGTGAAAGAGATGGTTTAGTGAAAGCATAGCGCTCCTCTCCGGCTAGGAGATACATCTAAACACAGGGTCCATTCCGCTCCGGGCTTTCTCCACCTCTTCTGCTTTCCCCCTCTACCATCCCATGCTTCCCTCACAATTCCCCAACCGTATTTCCCTGCAATGACCTTTCTCTAGATATTTTCATGCTTGGAGCCTTTACTTTGCTCATGTCTCAACTAAGATGCCATCAAATCAAAGAAGCCTCCCAGACCCCTGACTCTCTCAGAGGCAGACATTCATAATAATCACTTCTCCCCAACCCCCGCCTTCTGTTCTTATACTATAGAGGTTAGGACAGCCTGATAGAACACATATGCATTTATTCATTGCTTCGCTGACTATCAGTGCTGTGAAACAGGAAATCTGGCTTTCTGATTTGTTACTGTACCCTCCTACTGAGCACACTGCAGGCTCTGAAGAAATAGTAGTGGCTGGGTTGATGAAAATCATGTGGTTATAATAAGGCAGAATTAACAAATTGCCAGCCTATTTTTTTCATACAGAAATGAATTTGCTTTTCTTTTTCTTGTTAATTACATTTATCTTTTTTGAATGAAATGAAGATATGTGGGAGAAACAAGAGGAAATTTCCTCTAATTTGGGTGTGGGAATCACCTGTAGCACTTGGTGCCTGTAAAGCTTGCCTCCAGGAAGAAGACATTTCGAATTGCGTGCTTACTTTACACAGCACGAGTAAACACAGTGTCAGTCTACAAAATTCTATAAATTCTTTAAAAGACCAACTACTTGAAGAAACTCCATATTCAAGCAGATATTAATTTGGAGATTTTCTTCCACTGGATCTGTATATAGCTTTGAAACTGATTAAAGCCAGCTTTGATTTCTGCATTTACCAAATAATCACACACACCTGGATCACAGCCAGTGGGGCTGCTACACCATAGAGCAACCCTGTTCTGTGAGACTATGAAAAAAAATAAGGAGAATCATCCCTCCCAACACACTCACGCCACCAAACACACAGACACACAATGGAGAGTGGGGTCGTTTCACATGTTCTTTTCTCTAAACTCATTTTCTAATTTGTATTTTCTTTTTCTTTTTGGAGATAGAGTCTCACTATATTGCCTTGGCGTCACAGCTCACAGCAACCTCCAACTCTTGCACTTAAGTGATTCTCTTGCCTCAGCCGCCCAACCAGCTGGGACTACAGGTGCCGCCATAATGCCTGGCTATTTTTTGGTTGTAGTTGTCATTGTTGTTGGGCAGGCCTGGGCTGGATTCAAACACACCAGCTCTGGTGTTTGTGGCTGGTGTCCTAGCCACTGAGCTACAGGCACTGAGCTGGCATCTTCTAATTTTTTTTTCTCATGGTTTCACAACTCTGGATAGCTTTGAAGTATGACAAATAAATTATTTTGACAGATAAAAAGTATCTGGCTTAATATACACAGTTCTGTTAACGCTTAATTCCAGTGATAACATAACATTTTACTACCTTCAAATTATGAGAAACAATGATAATAAAATGTGGTTATCATGGCTGGTGGTAAATGAAAGTGATGCCACTTTTGTGCTCTTCTCTGACTGTCCTTCTGCACCGGCTTGCTTCCTCCCGGTGCCTTAGATAATCAAAGCTGTCATTCATCCCTGTAGGGTAAAATTGGCCATGACATTGGCCTAGCAGAATGTTAACACCCTTTTACTGGCTACTTTCTATTTAGATTTCAGATTACAATTCAAAGTTAAATTTCAGATGTCTACCTTCTCCCCAGTAGGTAAGGGGATGTCCGTGTTAGAATGGACTCACCTCCAATACCAAAGATATCATTAAATATCATTGACTTCATTATTTTTGCACTGGTTAAAATCTTTGGTGGGTTATAGGAATACATGATTATTATAGAGAACATTAATTAGTCTCATAAGTAGCTGTGGCAAAAATAGTAAGAAGTAGTAATATTTTTATAGGAAATTTGTCAGTGTTTATATATGTCTAATTTTTAGAATCATTTTTCTGTTCTAAACAACAGATACCTGTTTTTGCAACAGACATCTCCTTCATCTATTTTCATACGTTTTCTTGATTGTTTCTATTAATTAAATTCTTAGCAGCTGAAATTGCTGGTTAAATGGTGTTAACATTTAACACAAACTGCCAAGTTGCCATTCTGAAAGTTGTACTAATTCACACTCTTGCCAATAGTCCGCAGGGTATAATTTCCTGCACACACTGCAAAGTCTGCATATTATCAATGTCTTCAACTTTGAAAAACTGAGAGACAAATAATCTATGCTGCTTTGTGGTTCACTTATACCAAAAGAAGATAAGAAAAACAGGAGAGAAAATCTTAGCATCGTTGTGAGTTTGGGATAAAAAAAGACTATCTCTTTCTATTCTTTACATACCTGCCTTCAAGTTTGATTAAATGAATATACTGCACTCTGATAATAACAAATGCACTAACATTATTTTCACTGAAAACCTCTTTAACACTTTAACTCTGAAAAGGCAGTCTCACACAATGGTTAAGACTCTAAGTTGAGAACTCATTTGGACCTGAGTTCAAGTTCAAGTATAAGCATTTAAAACTCCATTTAATCATCTGAAATAAAAGGGTGCTAATACCTGCGTTCCTAGAGTTACCGTGATCTTACAAATGTAGATGACTTAGTGAAGTGTCAGCACATAATAAGCTGTTAATCAACACTAGAAATTGTGAGATTCATGAAAAAATATAGCATCTCAGACTTAAGCATTTTCCCAAACAAAATTCACCTGTTTATGGGCATAGACTTCTATTGCTCATGATGTCTTCTTCCACAGATAATAAATGTAAGAAAGCAAATTTTTTTTTTTTTTTTTGAGACAGAGCCTCAAGCTATCCCCCTGGGTAGAGTGCCATGGCATCACAGCTCATAGCAACCTCCAACTCCTGGGCTCAAGCGAATCTCCTGCCTCCTCCTCCCAAGTAGCTGGGACCACAGGCGTCCGCCACAACGCCCGGCCATTTTTTTGTTGCAGCCATCATTGTTGTTTGGCGGGCCTGGGCTGGGGATTCGAACCCGCCACCTTAGGTGTACGTGGCTGGCGCCTTAGCCAATTGAGACACAGGTGCCGAGCCAGAAAGCAAAATTAATATGTGCATGAATATTTGTTTTGTTATTAGATGTGAGTTTATGACATAGAGCATTCTTTGGAGCCAGGTTAATTGCATTTGTCTAATAGAAGAGATTTAGCACTATAAATAGAAAACAATGTTTTTTCGAATGTGTTTTAAAAGCAACTGAAATTAGGTGTAAGCTGTGATATTTTGCTCATTATCTTAAAGCTGGATGATAAATTAAATTTTTCAGAACTTAATTATTTTAAAGCAAATCTAAAATTCAAATCATTATGCTTCCAAAATGTAAAAAGTTACCTTAAAAGGATCATTACTCTGTTAAAGGTTCATTTAAAAAATATGTTATAGTTTGTCCTGTGGTATAGAGTAGTTTTAAAAAGATGCTTCTCAATTTGATCAAGTTATTATTCTCACTGATGAAAATGTATAGCAACACAGAATTAAACAACAGTTTCAGAAACAAATTCAAAATAAACTCATCTAAGTTAAGTAGTCCACAGTTTTGTCTTTCAGCTATTAATTCAGTACCTATAAAGTCCTAAACTTTGGAGATTACGAAGGCAATAAAAGGGAGAAAGTTTTTTTTTTTAAATTAAATGATAGCTGTGTACATTAATGGAATCATGGGGTACAGTGTGGTGTTTTCATATAAATTTGAAATATTTTCATCAAACTGGTTAACATAGCCTTTCTGTCATTTTCTTAGTTATTGTGTTAAGATGTTTATATTCTACTTCGAGAAAGATTCACTTGTGCCCTTGAAAGATAAACCATAGGGGTGACCCTTCCAAACATCCTCCCTCCACCCATCCACCAAAGTGAGAAAGTTTTGAGAACTACCTCTTAAAAAAAGGAGAAGCTT
>CAUYQV010128798.1:0-14327 GCA_963574575.1 Galagoides demidoff | reverse complement strand
AGGGGAAAAGGAAGGGGGATGGGGAGTCACAGTGTATGCCACACCTCTTGGGCATGGGACATAATTATAAGAGCGACTTTCACAAATACAATCAGTGTAACCTAATTCGTTATACCCTTAATGAATCCCAAACAATAAAATCAAATTTAAAAAAAATGAAAAAAGCGCAATACTTGCAGCCAGGGAAAGGGGGCATAATAGTCATAAATGTGATACTTTCTAATATGCAGACAGTAATAGGTACTTAACACATCTAGAAGAGAAGATGCATCAGAAGATGCAGACCTAGAAAAGGCATGCAGATCTGAGAGATGTTAATAGAGGAAGCTAAAGAGAAAAAGGGAGTCAAATGACTGTATTCGACAGAGATCTGTTGAATGAATGGGTTAATTTATTACAGATCACCAGTATAGGCTTTCATCTTTCATGTTAAAAGGAGTCATTCTGTTTTGTGAAAGATTAGGTAGCAAAAAGTATGGTGACTAGAATGGAAGGAATATTCATTCCTTCATTCATACAAATCCAACAAATACTAATTTATTTTTCTGTTCCAGGACTGGGTATTCAGTGAAAAAACTAGACATCACCTTTGCCCTCATAGTCTTTGGGAGAGGCATTAAACAAGAATAAGTAAACATAACTTGTAGCAAATCCAAAAAAAGAGAAGAATAGGTGGGAAAAAGAACTACTTCAGATTTAGGTGATTAATGGAGGCCTCTATATACACAGGTTACATTCAAATGGGATCACTGGAATGAGAAAAGGCCTGTACTCAGAAGGCAGGGCTATAGCAGTACAAGAAGACATCATTCTTGTGAGATTAAGCTTAGAATCTTAATAATCATTGTATTAATTTTTTTCTTTTCTCTTTTTCCTGTGAATATCATTTATCTTTTTCTTTTGATACAATTTCACAAATAGAGAAAAGTTACAAGAATAGTACAAAAAACTCCCCTTGGCTCATTTATCCAGATTCACCAACTGTGAATGCTGTGTATGCTCTACTTGCTTTATCATTTGTGCCCCTGCACTCTGTGCATGTGTGCTCTCTCTATATATGCACAGACCCAGAGGAATATTTTTTCCAAAATACTTAAAATTAATCTGTACAATGTCCCTCTATTCATACATACTTCAGAATATGTACTCCCTAACAGCAAGGATATTCTCCCATATAACCAAGGAACACTTGTCAAATCATGAAATTTAACACTGATGCACTATTATCCAAACCACAGTCCATAATTCAAATTACTGCCAGAATAATATCCTCTATAACTTTACCCCCAGATCCAGGATCCATTTCAGGATCACACACTGTATGTAAATCTATAATGCCCATTTAATCTCTTGAATCTGGGACAAACTTTATTTTTCATTTCGTGATCTATGGCTGATACCGCTCTCAATCTAGCAGAGGCTTTAAAATCATTAAAGAGTAAGACCAGAAGGCTCGGTGCCCTTAGCACAGTGGTTATAGCACCAGCCACATACACTGAGGCTGGCGGGTTCAAACCCGGCCCAGGGCTAGCTAAACAACAATGGCAACTGCAACAAAATACCCAGGCATTGTGGTAGGCGCCCATAGTTCCAGCTATAGAGAATCTTGCTTCAGAGAATCGCTTAAGCCCAAGAGTTTGACGTTGCTGTGGGCTGGGATGCCACAGCACTTACTGAGAATGGTGGCATAGTGAGACTCTGTGTCAAAAAAAAAAAAAAAAAAAGAGTAAGGCCAGAGCAGTAGCACTCTGGGAGGCCAATAAGCTCATGAGTTTGAGACCAGCCTAAGCAAGAGCAATACCCCATTCTCTAAAAATAGTCTGGCGTTCTGGCCGTGCCCTAAGTCCCAGCTACTCGGGCGGCTAAGGCCAAGAGGATTGCTTGAGCCCAAGAGTTTGAGGTTGCTGTGAGCTATAATGCCCCAGCATTCTACCAGGGGCGACAAAATAAGACTCTGTCTCAAAAAAAAAAAAATCATTAAAGAGTAAAGATGACCTTATTCCATTCCTCTAATCCATATTACTTACAAGATGCTGAGAAAAACTCTGATAAGCTGTAACAGCAAGGTGCCTTTGAACAAATATCAATCTTTTCATCTGATATTCATGTTAAGAAACACTTCAACCTCTGAAACCACAATCACTAACCAAAAAAAGCTGACAGATCTAAACTTCAGAGAATTTAGTTGGTCTGTACCTTTCATGAACAATTTAAATGATTTCAAGGACAGTTTTGATGACAGTGGCTCTAGAACCCACATTAAACTTGGACTCCACTACATAGATATGCCTGATACTACTATTTGTCACTTAGCTCATTTTTCTTTCCCTCCCTCCTACCCTCTCTTTCTGAGACAGCATCTAACTCCGTCACCCAGTAGAGTACCATGGCCTCAGCCTAACTCACGGCAATCTCAAAATCTAGGGCTCAAGTGATACACTTGCCTTAGCCTCCCAAGCAGTTGGACTACAGGTGCCCACCACAACACCAGACTAAGTTTTCTATTTTTAGTAGACTTGGGGGTCTTGCCCTTGCTCAGGTTGGTCTTAAACTCCTGAGCTCAAGTAATCCACCTGTCTCAGCCTCCCAGAATGCTAGGATTACAGGAGTGAGCCACAGTGTGCGGCCCAATTAGCTCAATTCTTAACAGCTCCTAGTGATGTTAAAGACAGTTATCATTTTCCCATGTTTTCATCCACTGTTTATACATCTATAAGACTGGCAGCTTTGGCTCGGCACCTGCAGCTCAAGCGACTAAGGCACCAGCCATATACACTGGCGGGTTCGAATCCAGCACAGGCCTTAAAAACAACAATGACAGCTACAATCAAAAAATAGCTGGGCATTGTGGCGGGCACCTATAGTCCCAGCTACTTGGGAGGCTGAGGCAAGAGAATTGAGCCCAGTGGAAGTTGCTGTGAGCTGTGATGCCACAGCACTCTACCCAGGGCGATAAAGTGAGACTCTGTCTCTAAGAAAAAAACAATAAAAATAAAAAATATATATATATAAACTGCCTGATCTTCATATACAAACTCCATGAGACCTTCTTTCAGAGATCTTTGAAAACCCACAATAAGTGCATTTATTTCTAAGTAAAAATAAAAATTACATTTCAAAATATAAAGTTTATGAAATTGCCACAGTGTGCCTACATTGGCAGCACTGTACAAACGGCTCTGTAAGGTTTCATAACCTTGGTATATCATGTCTCATAGTAGTGCTCGTGTTGAGGTGTGGTGGTATCTTACTGTTAGTCGTCGTCGTGTATTTTTGTGTGCCCTCATGAGAATGCTGGAGCTTGAGTTAGAGCAACAAAAATACATTAAATTTCTTATTAAACTTGGAAACAGTGAAAATGAAATCAGAGATGTTAGTCTAAGCTTATAGGAATAATGCCATGAAGAAAACTGCAGTGTACAAACAGATTAAGTTTTTCTGAAGGGAGAGAAAACATCATTGATTAAGAGAGGTCAGGGTAGGCATTCATGAGCAGAACTTATGAAAACATTGCAAAACTTAGTTGAACTGCATGTCAAAATCGTCAGCTGACTGTGAGAAGCATACCAGACCAAATAAACATGAAGAGAAACTGGGGGGAAAATCTTAAATGAAAATCTTAGCATGAGAAAGGTATGTGCAAAAATGGTCCCAAAGGAGCTCACCAATTGAAGTTTGCCAAGCCCTTTTGGAGAGGGGAGATGACAATGTTTTGGGGGGCTATTGGTAAAACATGCGTGTACCAATAGGACCCTGAAACAAAGTGTCAAAGGGCACAATTAGAAAGAAGAACAAAGGAATTGTCCATGACCAAAAATATTCCCTTAGTCCAAATGAAGAGTCAAAACAACGTTGCTAATATTTTTTTTTTTTTTTTTTTTTGCAGTTTTTGGCCGTGGCTGGGATTGGACCCGCCACCTCTGGTATATGGGGCCAGTGCCCTACTCCTTGAACCACAGGCGCCACCAACCTAATCTTTTTTGATATAAGAGGGATTTATTCACATGAATTTGCACCAAATGGACAACAGCTAACCAAGTTTACTATTTGGAAGTGCAAAAAAGGCTAAGTGAAAAATTTAGATGATGACATCTTGAACTATCCGCCAACAATTCATGGCTCTTGCATCACGAAAATGCACCAGCTCACACGGCACTGTCGGTGAGGGAGTTTTTAGCCAGTAAACAAGTAACTGTATTGGAATACCCTCCCTACTCACTTGAGATGGCCCCTGACTTTTTTCTTTACCCGAAGAGGAAATATCGAGAGGAAGACATTTTGATGATATTGAGGACAGTTCTAATGGCCATTCCAGAAAGAGTTCCAAAACTGCTTTGAAGCGTAGACTAGGTGCTGGCATCAGTGCACAGGTTCCCAAGGGGAGTACTTCAAAGATGACCACAGTGATATTCAGCAATGAGGTAGCACTTTATTTAGGATGAATTCATGGACTTCAGTGTCAGATCTCTTCTACTTTATTGTGTTTTATTCCTTAGTTATAATAATATTATTGGCATAGAAATGTCTACTATTGACTAAAATATGAAGTACGGACTATAACAAGTACATGATATTCTTTTTCATAAATCCTACTGTGAGAAAAATTAGTACTATCATCATTGTTCCAATGACAAAACTAAAGCTTAAAGAAATTCACCTTTAACTAAAATATTAAATAAGATCCTTTACATGTGACTACATGTACCAAGCACCTCCTATGACTTGGTATTTTACTGTGCCTTTACAAATCCCAACAATTTTTTCCCTCTACTAATTTTCTGCTTTGTGTGATCACTTTTAAATATTCACGTTTCCTTCTTTTTTTTTTTTTTTTGAGACAGAGTCTCACTTTGTTGCCCTTGGTAGAGTGCTGCAGCTCACAGCAACCTCAAACTATTAGGCTTAAGCAATTCTCTTGCCTCAGCCTCCCAAGTAGCTAGGACTACAGGTGCCCACCACCATGACAGCTATTTTTTAAGAGATACAGTCTTGCTCTGGCTCAGGGTAGTCTTAAAGCTATGAGCTCAGGGAATCCACCCGCTCAGACTCAGAGTGCCAGGCATGAGCTGTACTTTTCTAAAAAAAAAATCCAAAAACCCCTTTCAATATTAGATAAGAAGAGTGGTATGACAAAACACTTAAAAATGTGGCAAGGTCTTCAAATAAGGAAAGTCAGTCACCATTCAATAAATGGCATGAACTCAGATTCTGGGATAACGAGATTTTCCATTAATGAAAAGGTGACTCTTGACATGTAGCAGGGACTAGAAATTTTTCCTGGTTATCTCAGCAATGTGAAATTCTTTAGGAAGGTATACACTGAAAGCTTTATAACTAAAGAAATGTTCATGAACCCGCCTTACAGAGCTGGCGGGAATCACTGACATCACCTCCCTCCCCTTACCCACTCCATTCCCAGTGCCCAGGATGGCATCACAGGGGGCCACCTACACAGAGGGGTCTATGGCTACTGGTGGCAATTGCAGAGCAGTGAGGAACAGAATCTCAACCCTGGAATAGACCTAACAGGTCGCTAGGCTTCCTACTAGGCTTTCAGGAAGAAGGGTGATCCAAGATCTGCTCTCTGGGCAAAAAATAAAATGGTGTTAGCCTCTACTCCAAGGCTGCCAGGCCCATCCCTCTTAGGTCGTAGTTCCTCCAGATCCAGACAAAGTCTCCAACTGATGTCAACTGGGTGCAAAGCATGTCTGCCACCCTGGGTAGCCCATACCCGAAATATGAGACAGGGTATTAGTTTTCTCTCTTGCTATATAAGCACCTATATAATAGTCTTGATATTGCTTCTGGGATAGCAAAGATTAAATTATCTGGAACTTTATTAAAAAAAACTTTCTGACTCTTTTAAAGGTTGAGCAACTGCAGGTATTTCAGTGACAGCAGCACATATCTCAGTGACTATCAGGCATCTAACAGCCACTAATTGAAGCCCCCAGCTAAGCCTATGCCATTCACAACAGTACCACCCTATGGAAATGACTGCAATAATAGCAAAGTCTTCCAAGAAGACAGGCCAAATTTCCCAGTTTTCTTTCCAGCAGAGAATAGACTTGAGACAGGATTACAGAAATGACCAGTTCTCTGACTCATGAGAAAGGAGAAAGAGTAAGAAAAAAAAGTTTTTCATTACCTGCCTCCTGTCACTTAATTTGAATATTCAAAGATGTGGCTTTTCTTTCTCCTTAAAACTGGGTAATGAAAAATGGCAATGTTATAACGATTTAATGTTATTACTAGCTTTTAAAAAAGAGTTGCTATGAATTAATAGGAAAATTGCATAGACTCACAATAGATGAACAGGCAAAGGCCATGAGTACCTAGATAATTCAAAAGGTTAATAAATGTGGAAATATTTGTAATTTCTCCAGTAATCAAATAAATACAAATCTAAAAAGAAGAATTTTTCACTCAAACAAGTAAGGTTTTAAAACTAAGATTTCAAGATTTTCAACCCAAAAGAAATAAAATGCATAAAGTAGAACCAACTTTAGAAATATTAGCGTAAGCAAGAAATTTTTCCTTTTCCAGAAATTATATACTTCATAGCTCCACTGAAAAAAAGACAGTGAAAACCCTAGAGTTTTAACTACTCATGGGATTCTAGGGAGTGAAGAATTAACCTTATCCCCCAAAAGGCCTGGCCTTTGCCCCTGGCTTTGGGGAGGTGATCTCAAAGTGCTTGGAAATGCCCTGATAGGATTGTTTTTGTTTGCCTGGGAGTTTTAGGCACAGACACTCTAAAAACAGGAGAGTGGGGTACTTTAAGATATAAATATCAGAGTAATTCCTATTCCAGAGAACTGTACTCTTTGTGTATCTTCTGTTGTCTGATTTTAATTTGTTTTGCTACACAATAAAATTGTAGCTATAGCGCTATCCTAAGTTCTTTGTGCTATTCTAGTGAATTCTCTAATGGGAAGGTGGTCAGGAGGACCTACAAATTTGTAGTCAGCTGATCTGAAGTAAGAGTGGTTCTAGATACCACCAAACTTATGACCAGTACCTGAAGTTATATGGGACTGCTGCTTCTAACTCAACCCAGCTGAGCTGGCTAAACTCAATTATACACCCACATTGTGGTTTCTAAAAGGAATCTTTGGAAAAGTGGCTGATTCTAAAGGTACAAAGTAGAAAATATACAAATCATGTAAGCCTGGAACTTCTTAATATATCATAAAGCAAGAGATTATCTCAAAGACTAAAGAGTCCGTACCAAAAAGGCCAAGAAACCAACTTTAAGTGGCTTCCACTGAGTCCAACTGGACAGTCTGAGGATCAAAATAATGATTACAAATAACTAAATAATATCTAATACCTAAAGGTTTATATTTCATAAACTTTATACTGAAAAACAAAAACACTAAAACCCTCAGTAAGCTGGGACATATGACACATTGTGAAAACTGAAAAAGAAACGATATTAAGCACTTATCCTGCCTTTCCTATATGAAATGTATTTCATGATAATCAAATTGCTGATGTGGCAAAGTCCACTTATATAGAAAAATGCCAGCTAATGGTATACAGATGATATACAGACGATCATTTTACAATGAAATAATGGATTTAAGTTCCATTAAATGTTATAATAATTAAGAAAAATGTGATGGAAAAGTTTATTTAAATTTTTTTAAATTTTATTTATTTTGGAGGGGGGTTATTTTATTTCATTGCTTATTTTTTCTTTCTTTATTTATTTTTTTTTTTTTTTGTTGAGACAAAGTCCCACCCTGTGCCCCTGAGCAGAGTGCAGTGGCTTGGTAGTTCACTGCAACATCAGACTCCTGGCTTGTGGGCATCCCACTGCCTCAGCCTCCAGAAGCCACTGGGATTACAGGCGCTCACTGTGGCACCTGGTTGGGAAAGTTTGTATTGGATAAATTAGGTTGACAAAACATGAACACAATGATCACTTGTCACTAGGCTCTAAGTGGGGCATTCTGATGTTAAATATTCCCTTAAGTGATTCAACTGGATACAGACCACCTATAAAGCTTTCTTATCCCCTCCCCCACAACCTCAAGAAAAGTTAAACCTGAATTTAATTAATCTTCTACAGCTATTGACAGATTCTAGCCTATAGGAAACACAAGATATAGAGAAAAAACAAAAAGTATTATAAGAAAGCAACAAAATAATGCAAATTCCATAGGACAGTGACCTCTTTTTACAACAAATGAATGGCTTCAATAAAAAGCAGAAGAGAGGTGGCATCCGTAGCTCAGTGGGTAGGGCACCAGCCACATACACTACAGCTGGCGGGTTCGAATCCAGCCTGGGCTAGCTAAAACAATGACAATTGCAACAACAACAATAAAAAATAGCTGGGCATTGTAGTGGGCACTTGTAGTCCTAGCTACTTGGGAGGCTGAGGGAAGAGAATCGCTTAAGCCCAAAAGCTGGAGGTTGCTGTAAGCTGTGACGCCACAGCAGGGTGACAGCTTGAGACTCTGTCTCAAAAATAAATACATAAATAAATAAATAAAAAAGCAGAGGAGATTGGAGGGAGACTTTTAATAGAGGTGTAAGAGACATACTAAACAAATGCAATGTGTATAACTGTTTGGATCCCTAATCAAAACAACTATAAGACAGACACTTTGGGGACAAAATGTGGAAATCTAAATATGAACTGGGTATCAGATTATACTAAAGAATTACTATTACATTTATTTGGATATAGTTTAAAAAAAAAAAAGGAATTCTGAACAACAATTTTTGGTTTTTTTTTTTGGAGACAGAGTCTCAAGCTGTCGCCCTGGGTAGAGTGCCATAGCATCACAGTTCACAGCAACCTCCAACTCTTGAGTTTAAGGATTCTCTTGCCCCAGACTCCCAAGTAGCTGGAACTACAGGCACCCACCATAGTGCCTGGCTATACATATACATATATATTTTGGTTGTAGTTGTCACTGTTGTGTAATTGTTTGGTGGGCCCGGGCTGGATTTGAACCCACTAGCTCGGGTGTCTGCGGCTGACACCTTAGCCACTTGAGCAACTGCACTGACCCACTTCTGAAAAATTAATGTGTGAAATGATGCTTGATACTTGTTGGAAAGAAAGGACAGAGTTAGTTGGAAGTAGATAAATAAGATCAATAAAATTTAGGTACTTATTAAAGTAAACAGGATGGAATATTTGGTTTGCCATAAAATTCTCTTCACTTTTGGGCAGCTCCTGTGGCTTAATGAGTAGGGCACTGGCCCCATATACCGAGGGTGGTAGGTTCAAACCAGACCCTGGCCAAACTGCAACAACAACAAAAAGATAACCGGGCATTGTGGCAGGTGCCTGTAGTCGCAGCTACTCGGGAGGCTGAGGCAAGAGAATCACCTAAGCCCAGGAGTTGGAGGTTGCTATGAGCTGTGATGCCACGGCACTCTACCGAGGGCAATAAAATGAGACTCTGTCTCTGAAAAAAAAAAATTCTCTCTACTCGCATATATTTCCATACTAAAATATTATAAAATTATAGTAATCATATTCAACTTTCGTGTTATAGGTGGGAATATACTGTAAATAACTAAGACAGTGGTTATCAACCTTCCTAATGCTGCAACCCTTTAATCCAGTGCAAAGGGGTCGCCACCCACAGGTAGAGAACCACTCGACTAAGACCCTTCTGGAAAGCAATTGGTATTTCTACAGGACAGGTATGCAAGGGTTTTATAATTTACCATTTCCCTTAACCCTATAACTGTACTACAAAAATATGTTCTATTAAAGTAACTGAAATATAATTAAAGCATATATAAGATACTCCATTACTTTTACTACTAATAATTATTCGGTGACTCATTCTTTATTCTAAGACAGGATTTAAAATGTTCAGGAAGTAGGGCGCAGTGGCCACTACCTGTAATCCTAGCACCCTGGGAGGCCAAGGCAGTAAGAGCACACAAGGCCAGTTGTTCAAAAGCAGCTTGGGAAATACAGTGAGACTCTGTCTCAGCAAAAAAATTAAAAAATTAATTAGATGGATGTGGTGGCATGAATCTGTCTTCCTAGGTACTCAGGAAGTTGAGCTGGGGAAACTGCTTGAGGCCAAGATTTTGAGATTTCAGTGAGCTAAGATGGCATCACTACTTTCTAGTATAGGCAATGGAACAAGACCTTATCTCAGGTCAAATGGTGGCTCACACCTATAATCCTAGCAATCTGGGTGGCTGAGGTGGGTAGATTGCTTGAGCTCACGAGTTCAAGAGCAGCCTGAGTAAAAGCAAGACCTCTGTCTGGAAAAAGTCAGGAGTTGTGGTGGGTGCCTATCGTTGCAGCTACTTGGGAGGCTAAGGCAAGAGAATTGCTTGAGGTTGCTATGAACTATGACACCACAACATTCTAGCACTCTACCAAGAGTGTCAAAGTGAGACTTCTGTCTCAAAAAAAAGATCTTGTCTCATTTAAGGAATAATTTTTAATAATGCTTGCAATGTTGAATAGTACATGCAATAAGACCACAAATGTGGAAAAAGAGAGAAAAAACAATCTAACCCTGACCTAATCCAAACAAGGTATAGATAAAACAAAATGGGTCACGAGATGGTAATTACTTGAAAAAAAAAATGACAGTTATACATGACTCACTCTACTGCTGTGTGTGTGTTGCAGACAGAGCGATACCATCATAGCTCACTGCAACCTCTAACTTTTGGGCTTAAGCAATCCTCCTCCCTCAGCCTCCCTAGTAGCTGGGACTACAGGCAAGCACTGCCACGCCTGGGTTAAGTTATTTTTTGTAGAGACCAAATCTTGAACTCTTGAGTTCAAGAGGGACCCTCCTACCTTGGCATCCTTGAGTGCTAGGATAATAGGTGTGAGCTACCAACTCTGGCTCTTTTTTGTGTTTTCAGTTTCGTAAGTATCAAATGGTAGCTCTATTTGAAAAAAGAAAAAAAGTCCCTAAAAAGAATTACAAAAACATTAGAACAAAACTTATAGAACAATTCCAGAGTTTCTGCACCCCACCAACAGATTAAAAATGACTAAACAATGCCAGAGGAACTATTTCACAAAAGTTCATTTTATGAAAGATGCATCTAGGAGTTACATGCATGCTAGAAATTATCTACATTACCTCCTCCCATAATTCATGCTACACAAAAATCTTTTAGTTTTCTCCATACCTATTGGTCATTTTTCTCATATGGATGAAAGAAGTAATTGAAACACACTAAAATAAGTCATTCACAACTGTAAGACAAAGCTAAGAAATTTTCTTTACCACAGTATCTCAAAGAAAATCAACATGTTCTTATTAAGTCTGGACCTGGCATATCATATCTGCAGATATTCCAACAATATACAAGTAATGCCTAACACACAGAAACTACGTGGACCACCCTGCATTCTTGGCAAGACATATACTTTATTAAGTGAAGGTAAAACAGAGATAATTGCAAATACAGTGAAAATCATGGCTTCCTTTAAGTAAGGATGAATATACAAAAACATACAGCTGAAACTTCCATTTTGCACCAACATCAAACCGATACAAAAGATACCCTAGGTCAGTGGTTCTCAACCTTCCTAATGCCACAACCCTTTAATACAGTTCCTGTGGGTCGTGACCCACAAGTTGAGAATCGCTGCTCTTGGTTTTCTTACTCTTAGCCTTATTGTTTAACAAAAGCCACAGTTATGAAAACGAAAATATTTACCTGAGTTGAATTTTCCTGAACCTGTCCTAGATGATACCCAAAGTGCCTATCTACTCAAAATTCTTTAAGGTAAATTATATGTATAAGAATCTCCTTCTTGAAGAACTGTACAATCTTAGCAATGTGTAAAAGGCCAGACCTGTAATATCAACAATAAAAAGGTGAAGAGTTCCATTACTTGCCTGCATAATAAGCACTCTTTCCAATCAAAACAAGAGGGTATCATCTCATTACTATTCACATAATTATGTGACTTTTCTATCACTTAGGCCTCTTCATAAAGCTACCTTATCAAGTTCTCTCTTCTTTACCTCAATTCCTATACCACTAAAGTCTTAAAATAAAATAAAAACTTTCTATCTTGAGCTTTCAATCCTGGATTACTAATTTTTAAGTGGCATGTGATAGTTTCATAGCAAAGTATGATTGGTAAAGATTTTTTTTGGGGGGGGGCTGGGGCTGGGTTTGAACCCGCCACCTCTGGCATATGGGCTGGCGCCCTACCCCTCTGAGCCACAGGTGCTGCCCAATAAATATTTTAATACTTCATGGATTGGACATAAGGGAACAGAAATATGAAAGTGTGTAAGCAAAATGAAAGCTTACAGATTTTAATTGAAAAGCACAGCATGTGTAGAAAATTAAGTAAATACTGTGGGCAATAGGATGAATAAAATATATACCTTTATGCTAATGTTTTAAATTATCTTTTATTTAAAAGAATTGCTTTTATTTTTGAGACAAAGTCTATGTTGCCCCAGGCTACAGTGCAGTGGAGTCACAGTTCACAGCAACCTCAAACCCCTGGGCTCAAGCAATCCTCTTGCCTCAGCCACCCTGAGTACTGGGACTGTAGGTGAGCAGCACCTGGTAAGTTAGTTTTTCTATTTTTTGTAGAGACAGAGTCTTATTCTTGCTCAGATTGGTCACCAACTCCTGATTTCAAGTAATCTACCCACCTGGGCCTCTGAGAGTGAAAGGATGATAGGTGTGAGCCACAGCACCTAAAAGAAATGTTTTTAGACCTATATAAAGGAATATTTTGTGTAATCTAAGTCAAAGTTATAAAATTTTATTGAATTGCATCTTCCCCAACTGATCCATGAGACACATGGCTTTATTATCAAGGAAAAAAAATGTAGATTAAAATTAAAAATTCTTCCTCATCAGTATACATCTGTAAACTTCCATTACCACATCTGCAAATAGGATCATATGGCTCAAGTAAAAAACAGGTAGCACACCAACTTCACAGTACATATTCCAAAAATGTTACCTAGGAACAGGAGCTAACTCTGTAACATGTGCAACACAAAGCACTCAAAAGCATCTGCTGGCTCAGTGCCTGTACCTCAGTGGTTAAGGTACCGGCCAAATATACCGAGGCTGGTGGGTTCAAAACCAACCCGGACCTGCTAAACAATAACAACTGCAATGAAAAAACAGGCAGGTGATGTGGCAGGCGCCTGTAGTCCCAGTTACTCGGGAGACTGAGGCAAGAGAATCACTTAAAGCCAGCGGTTCTCAACCTATGGGTGGAGACCCCTTCGGGGGTTGAACGACCCTTTCACAGAGTCACCTAAATACATCCTGTATATCAAATACTTACATTATGATCCATAACAGTAGCAAAATTACAGTTATGAAGTAGCAATGAAAATAATTTTGTGATTGGGGGTCACCATAACATGAGGAACTGTTAAAGTATCGTGGCATTAGGAAGGTTGAGAACCACTGGGTTAAGCCCAAGAGATTGAGGTTGCTGTGAGCCACGGTACTCTATCGAGAGCAACACAGTGGGAAAAAAAAAAAAAGCATCTGTTGATTGAACAGTTTCACAAAGCAAATGTACTCTCAGAATGCTATCAGTAGTAGCCTATGTAAATAACAAAGCACAGTTCAAACAGCTAATTTTCAGCCAATGCACTCCAAGTCCTTTACATTAAAAAGTAATCAATGTGGTTTAATGTGACTGAATGTCTTATGTTAGGAAGTACTTCCTAGTTCCACATTAACAATTACTAAGTCTCCGTACCCTTTCTTCTACTTTATTTCCATTATAAATTGAATCCAGTGCTTACTGCTGCATACCTAGGCTCTGACAATTATCTAGCTTAGCCCCTTCTGCCTGCAGATTCCAGCTCAAATCCATCAAACAACTTAACCATCTTCAGTCCTCATTTCTCTTTTTGAGACCAGGTCTCATTCTGTCATCCAGGCTGAAGTGTAGTGCCATAATCATAGTTCACTGCAGCCTGAACCTCTTCGCCTCAGGTGATGTTCCTGTCTCAGCTTCCTGAGTAGCTAGGACTATAGATGCACACCACTATGGCTAATTTTAGGCTAATTTTTAATTTTTTTGTAGAGTTATGGCTCTTGCTATATTGCCCAGGTTGCTCTTGAATTCTTGGCCTCAAAGCAACCCTTGGCCTCCAAAAGTCTAGGATTATATAAGAACCAGCACAGCTGGCCTGTTAAGTATTCTTTTAATGTTACTTTACTTCTTTTTTTTTTTTTTTTTTGAGACGGAGCCTCAAGCTATCCCCCTGGGTAGAGTGCCATGGCATCACAGCTCATAGGAACCTCCAATTCCTGGGTTCAAGTGAGTCTCCTGCCTCCGCCTCCCAAGTAGCTGGGACCACAGGCGCCCG
>CAUYQV010128797.1:0-48581 GCA_963574575.1 Galagoides demidoff | reverse complement strand
TATTAGAGGTTTAAGAGATATGAAGGAAAGGTAATTATAAAGATTATGGAATTGAGTATTGCTAAGTGAGACTCATGGCCGAAGAATGAAAATGGCAAAATCAGTTCAGTCAATTATTTGTTACCAACTCAGAGCATGGCATGAAATTTAGAAGGCCTCAATGCTAGCACTTAAAGAGATTGTTATAACCTATAGCTAGAGGGTGACCCAGCTCAATTTCAGGCCCAGAAACTGTTAGTTTGAGTAGCAGAGTTTTGAAAGAGTCTTAATTCATACCCTTTATAGGTTCTTAATTTTGAATCAAGGGCCTAGTAGGGAAAGCATGAAACCCTGAAATTCAGGATGGAAGATTTGGGTGGATATACTTGAGACTATTTAGGACTGTCTAGAAAATTTGGAATATAAGATACCTTTAGTCAAGGTATATTAGAAAAAAAAATGACCATTCTGATAGAATTTGAGTTATCAAATTTTGGAATTATGTAATATACGTTCACAACTTTTTATATTTCCAAGGTATCATTATATACCTTGTACAATTCTAGTGTTTTGCTGAATAAGTTTATATTAAAGATATGTATAATATTTTAATGTATTTAGCAAGTAATATGACTTTTAAAAACTTTTAATTATAACCTTAATGATTTTTCTTTTTTTTCTTATCTTACTCTAAAGTATTTTTTTGAACTCTCAGAGCTATCATTGGAGGTACTTTAATGTCCCCTCATTTGGCAATAATCTTTCTAATGTTCTAATGGAAAGAAATAGGCTAGCACATCTGTAGCTTGTGTATATCTAAAATATGTGTTTTATACATGTCTTCAAACTGAGAAACAGCTTGAAAATCAATGTACTATGCTAAATGTATGCTATTTGGCAGTCTTTGTGCTTAATGAACTAATTAATCATTCTATAATGTTATCAAAGAGATTAAATTAGGCTTTTATACCTATCTTAATATCCATTGACTTTGTGACATACTTTTAGCTACTTTTAAATACATCTAAGGGCATAGTTATTTAAAATACAGTCATGTGTCACTTAACAACAGGGATACCATCTGAGAAATTCGCCATTAGGCAAATTTGTCATTGTGAGAACATCATAGAGTGTACTTACAGAAACCGAGATGGCATAGCTGCACCACACCGCCTATCTCTCCTAGGCTACAAACCTGTACAGCAAGTGACCATATGGAATATTACAGGCAATTTCAACACATGGTAAATGTTTGTGTATCTGAACCTAGAAAAGGTAATGGTTTGCACTGTGATATCTATCATATCACTAGGTGATAGGAATTTATCAGCTCCGTTATTATCTTATGGGATCGTTGTGATACGTGTGGTCCACTGTTGAGCAAAACAACCTTATGTGGCGCATGACTGTATGTTTTTAATTTTAAGATACTACAATTAAATTCAATGAAAATTCACAGATATTCCAAACATGAATTTAAAGATTGATTCTTATTTAATCTCAGAAATCTGTACCCATGAATAAAAAACATAAAAGTTACCAAAAAAAATTTTAAAGATTAACAAGAGAGTGAATGTGAGAATTTACAATTACAAGTCTGAAAATAGCATGCTCCCAGAGTTCCAAATAGATTACAAAATTTTTCAGAAAAATACTGTATGTGTGTATTATAGTATTAATGTGCTGTGGGAGCACATTGATCAACGTTGGGGTAGCTCTACTCTTATACTCCAGCACCCTCTTTTCAATGACACTTCATATAATCACCTTTCCTCCTCTGAATCAGTTGTACCATTCCTCTGGCCCATGATTTAATAAATATTGGGAATGTACACACACACCACATAGTTGTATGAAAATCTTATTTTTTAACTTTGAAAACTTCGTGTTGGTACTAGGCATATTTGAAGAAATTATGCTAGAGGGAGCTTAGAGATGAGGAGTAGGAAACGGGGGCAGATGCTCTCAGAAGGGGATGAGGGAACAGACACTGAAGGACTTTGCTGGCTTTTTCAAAGGATGTGTACTTTTACTCTGATGAAAGCTTGGAAAAGTTTTGAGCAAAGGAATGCCCACATCTGGCTTTGGTTTTATGGTGTAGTCTTTATATGTAACAACCTTAAGGCACAAATCATAAAGTAAGAAATATGCCATCTTAACTACATAAAAATGAAGGTCTTCAGCAAAGCCAAAATGCCATAAATGATGGTTAAAAGCTAATAAAAAAATCATGGAGGAAATATTTGCATTAGTGTGACAAAGGATTAATACTACTTCAGTAAAATTAAGAGCTAAATTTGTGAACATATTTGGATAGGATCCCAAGATTCCAAACACTCAAGTCTTACTCTGTCATTGTGTGTCCTACTAACCTTCCAATAATATTGAACTGGGTATTAGCAAATGGGATACAGAAAAGCGTTTAAATGTGCTTGCCTGGTTGGCATATTTCCTCTCCCTGTGATCTCCGTCAGAGGAGCACACTCAGGTCACAAGTCCTGGAATAATGAAATACATGGAACAAATTGGAATCTGACCAGATTTCTGGAGACCAGCATGGAAAAGTGCTAGCAAATCCACAGATCTGTAAGCGAGAAAATAAATGTTGCTATCCTATGTGTCTGAGATTTTGAAGTTATTTGTTATGCAGATTTATTGTATCAAGACTAACACACACTAAGAACCTCAAAGCTTAAAATAAAAGCGGTATAGACCTGTCTTTTCCAAAGCCTCTTCCAAGTGACGGTGCTCTGTCTCACTGCCGCAGCACTGTGGGCAAGGAGAAAGAGGCAACCTCAAAACATTAGAACTCCTGAGAAAAAGAGCCTTACTTCCATAACTGTGATCTAATAAATAGCATTTAATAAAGATATTGGTTAACACGGCTTTATTTCCATAACTATTATTCAATAAATGTTCTTTAATAATGATATTGATTAACATCTATTTAGGGCATACTACTCCATGTTTGCCAGGAGCTATTTTCAGTTGTTATTTAAGGGAACAGACTCTAAAGTCCTACCACCCAGGATCAAATGTTAGTTTTGTCACTCATTAGTCATCAAGTGTTGTCCACGTAGTTAACCTCTCTGTACTTTGATAAACTGTAGATGACAGATTGTACTTTCTACCTCATAGGACTGATGTGAAGATTCAATGTATTACTATATATATGGAATACAGAATAGTGTCTGGTGCATTGTGGTTATTATTATTACATGTATGAATTGGTTTATGTTTTGAAACAACCAAAGAAGATTAGCTATTATTATTTTCCTTATATAAGCCTGCTTTGAACAAAAGGTAGGATAGCAAAGGGGTTAAAAGCAACTTTTCACTCTTTATCACTTATTTGATTATATTTTTACAAAATACTTAACCTCTTTGTGTCTAGATATTTTAATTTATGAAATGGGTATAAGAACAATATTACTTCTTTTGGGGGATAATACATTTGTGTATTGGAGGGAAGTTGGGATAAAGGGGAGGGAGCTGGTGGGATGTTTCTTAAAGGAGCCCAAGAAGCCCTAAATCCTTAATGCAGCTCTTTCTCTCTGTCTTTCTCTCTCTCTTATATATATATATACACAAATATATATGATAAATTTTTAAATGATAAATATATCAATATAAAATAGACAAATGACATGGACTAACAATTGACAAAAAATGATTTGGCTGGTAAACTTAAAAAAAAAAAAGCTCAGTATTAAAAAATGCAATTGAAAGTGAGATACCATTAGTGATTATCAAATTGGAAAAGATCTTGAAAGTGATTCTACCAGTGCTGATGAACTGTGGTAGGAACATCTTTTCTTACATTGCTGGCAGAAGACAGGGAGGAAGGAAAAGGCGGGTTAGGGAGTACAAATTAAGGCAATCTTTCAGTAGGACAAGTTTGTAGTATGGATTGATAGACTTTTGATAACAGCCAAAAAGGTCCATCGACAAATGAATAGATAAATAAATTTTGGCATAATGTAGAAAGTAATAACACAAGGACCAAATGACCAAATATATATCTCACATATATATATATATCTATATTACAATATAGATATCACAACCTGATTCACTCAAAAACATGTTGAGTACAGGAAGCCAAGAAGAGTGATATATCTTATAACATTCAATTTATATAAAGTTGAGTACAGGCAAACAAAAGCTATGATCAAAAATGAAAACAGTGGTACTCTGGTAGATTTGGGAAGAGTGGGCAAATCCAAGGGAAGAAGGTGAATCAGCTGGAAAGGAAAATAAGGGAATATTCTAGGGTGATGAAATATTTCATATTTTGACCTAGCTACTATTAAAGTCCCCATTTTACAAATGAGGAAACTGGTGGTTGCATGGGAATATCTATTTCCTGACTATCTTTGTACACTTAATATTGGGGTATTCTGTCACGTGTAAACTTAGTTCAATTTTAAAGAGGGGGCAGGCATCTCAGGTGAATACTTTTTGCCTCAGTAATTTCAATATGTATTGGGAGTGTAAAAGATGTTAGTATATACAAGAATTATTAATGAGTCTAACAAGCTTACATTTCAGTCTTCATCTGTTCAGGCTGCTATAATAAAATACCATAAACTAAGTGGTTTATAAACAATGGAAATTTACTTTTTACAGTTTTGGAAACTGGCAAGTCCAAGATCAAGGCAATGGCAGAGTGGAGGTCTGGTGAGGGCTTATTCCTAATAGATGGCAGTGTCCCCACATGGTACAGGGTCTGGGGCCTCTTACAAGGAGGCTAATCTTATTCAGGAGAGTCTGCCCTCATGGCCTAATTACCCCCCAAAAGTCCTACCTCCTAATACGATCACCTTGGCAACTAGATCTCAACATATGAATGAGGAGGTGCAAATATTTGATCACAGTAATTTCTAACAGCACATAACATGATAAATCACTTAGTTAAGCAAAAAAAAACCTCAAGAATACCCTTCTCTCATTTTTAGACATATATTTCACAATACCCTGAAACGAATTAGCTCAAATGACAAAATAATGGCCTAAAGAGTTTTGGTTAATTTCTTTTCTGGCTAATTGCTTTAGAATATCTCTGAGACTTCAACAGCTTTTTTTCTTTCCTAGAGCACTTTAAGGCTCTTTCCTATAACACAGACCTTATAGAATTATAAGGTCTGCTTTTACAGACCTCATATACATTTAAATAGCTTAAGATCTTCAAAAGTAAAATAGCCAATGCAATGACACATATACTGTATGATATTATAATGGTTGATACATGTTCTAAATTTGCACAAACCCAGTCTTATGAGACTGGCCTAGAAATATAAATAACCTGGGAAATAATAATGAACTAAAAATCATCTTATGAACTCCAAGGTCATCCGCTAGATTTCAGAATTAATAGTTACAGAGAATGCTTTCTAGAAAACTGTGACAGTATCATTTTGGGAAGTCAAGTGATCTGCCTTCTCTATGCATCTGATATTTTTACTTCCCCAAAAGGACTGCTACTACACAGCGTAGTTTGGGCAGAGTGTATGCTGAGCCACCACCCAGGCACCTGAGCTCCCTAGAGCTTACCACCTGCAGGCTGCTTCCTGCTTGGACATCAGATCAGGGAGCTACAGTGGCCACTGGAGCATGTGACTCAGTTGCACAGTTTTTGAGAGTAGAAATAGATGGCTGCCATTTGTCCGAAAGTCTTTCTCCACTTCCCATCCAGCCAATTCTATACCACCTAGCAGCCTCCTATGAAGGAATGGAATAAACTTGTGATGGTCAATTTTAGGTGACAACTTGACCAGCTTGAAGAATACTAGAGAACTGGTAAAGCACTGCTTTGGGATGTGTCCGTGAGGGTGTTTCTAGAAAAGACTGGGATGTTAAGTCAGTGGACTGAGTGGGGAAGATCCGCCCCAAATGTGGTCGGACATCGCCCATTAGATTAAAGGCCTGAATAGAACAAAAAAGGAGAGAGAAGGTTATCCTCTCTCTCTCACTTCTAAAACTGGGATACTGTCCTCCTCTTCCTCCTGCCTTTGGACAACAGAATTCCAGGCTCTCTGGCTTTGAGACTGCTGGACCCAGACGGGTTCTCAGGCTTTGGGCCTGAGACTGAGAGGTGAACTGTCAGCTTTGCAGATTCTGAGGCCTTCAGACTTGGACTAACACATGACACAGGTATCCTGGGGTCTCTAACTTATAGACAGCCTGTTGAGGGACTCCTCACCCTCATAATTATCACATGAGCCAATTCTCCTAATAAATTTCCTCTTGTTTGTCTATCTACCTACCCACCTATGTACCTGTCTATCCATCCATTCTATTGGCTTTCTCTCTTTGGAGAACCCTAATACACCAAGTAAATTTAGAAAACATAAAAGATTCCTATTGTCCAATTGATTTAGTATACTTTTCACTCCTAAAACAATAACATATATCTAATTATACCGTCATCCACTAGGTGACAGGCTTCAAAGACTTTACTGTTAAAAAATAAAAAGCACTAACTGCTTTCATAAGAATACATAAGTACAAGTGATTATAAAAATGGATTTTTTATATGTTTATACATATTTTGTGCATCTCTTAGTGAAAAAGTCCCAACTTTTCACCTCTTGGCATGTTTAACAATGTGACTACTACTTTGAAAATATGATGTGCTTAGTAACTTTCTGTCTATATGCATAGAAATAATTTCCCAAAGGGAAGGTAATATCAATTTTGAGTAGGTAAGAAAAACAGCTTATCATAAAAGTTCATAAATATATCACAATATCTTTAATGTTCAGTATTTTTAATGCTTAATATTTTTAATTCTATTCTCCAGTGGTTTTCCAAATACACAAAAGTTTAGTTTTTTATTTTTCCTAACATTTGATCTTATTAGGAAAAAATCAAGTGTACCGAATGTATATGTGTATTATGTAAGAATATACATGTATATAATATATAAGAATGTATATTTTATACTTTTTTCTTAAAATTCAAAAAGCATTAGTTTAGTGCCTAATACTTATTTTTGCTATAGAACTTGAATTATCTTTATGGTGATATATTAAGTATTAGGATTAAGGGACCAGAAAATAATCCCAAACAAATATTATCTAAATATTCTCCATTATGCCTATAAATCATACTCCTAGTCCTTGAATAACTGGTTTATTAACTTACTCTAGAAAATGTATTTTTAAAAATACAATGACAATTTTTTTTCTTATTTTCATGGGAGAAGAAAATTTCCTTTTCTCTATTGAATGAAAAGTTATGCAGAACATGAAACACACGCACACACACATAAAAAACCTGTCAATTCAGAGATAAGAATGTCTTTCTCCATTTGTTATCCTTTTGTGGGGCTATCCTTTGGACCCTTTCACCAAAATATTTCTGCAAAATCTTAGGGCATTCTATGGAATTCTTAGAAGGCCACTTTTATAGATACAGTTGCCTTGTTTTCACTCATTTCTAGTATCAGCAAATATAAATGGTTCATATCCTCTTATTTAAGCAATGTAATGTACCTTGAAATATATTTTCTATTTGCATTTATTTATTACTAAATACAAAAGTGATTTTAATTCTCATTTGTGGCAGGGCGGGGATAATGTACTTTTCAGAAATAGTTTCCAAAACATTTAAAATCTTTGAAGATATTGGTTTATTCCTATGAAATACAGCAAAGAACATCTTCCCACTGGGTGCCTTAGTTTATTGATCTATTTTGGCTCTCAAGAGATTCGTATACCTCTGATGGCTCCATGTGTTTGGGTAACTGTGAAAAGGCAGGTTCCAATACCACACCAGTCTCCTAGTTTTCATTCCTGCCAACCTCCTGCACTCACTCCATGACTGCTCACCAGTCTAGTTAAGCCTCTGGTCCAATATTATAGTCTCTATGACAAGCAATTGTAACAAGCATGATCTGTGAGCCAGAAAGATACCTGTTTTTCCAACAAAGGTGATACTGGCCCTTTCTTACTTGCTGTTGAGTAGGGGGCCAAGCTAGATTCCTTTGAATGATCTGCCTGAAAGTGATATGATATCTGAATTCCTGAAATTCTGAAAAAAAGAAACTAAAGACAAATTTTTCTCAATTATATAAATAAGTGTATAGCATGGAAATTTTTATTAGCATGCTTCTTTTGTTATTATCTTTTTATAGCATAAAAATTTAGAAAACTTTATACCTTCTGCAATCTACAAGTCTGTCATTTCTTGCATTTACCATTCTAGGGAAGCCATGAACACCAGGTTAGGACTTACTGGTAAGCTGGTGTATAGCAACACCACCATCATCTACCACAGACCTTCTCAGAAGGGAGAAAATTGATAAACAGCCATACTTTGGCCAATGAAGAGCAAAAAGGCCGAGTAGCAATGGCCACTGGTCTACTTCTCTTTTATTCTTTAGTGAAATACCAATACTCTAACACTGTAAGCTTCATCAGGAAGGGAGGTTAAATTATATTTAAAATGTTTTGCCATCTATCATGGTAAGTTTTTCCATTCTTTATAGGATTAAGATTATAATTTATACCATACATTTCCAATGGCTAACTCCTTCTTGAATTCCTAAAATAAATTCTACTTAGTAATAATTTGTTTAACGTTTGTTATAGTCCCAGATTAGATTTCTTAAAATTCAACCTTGAGGACTATAAATATGTATACTCTTTTTCTGAAGTTCTGTTATTGGCATTTTGCTAACTTTATAAAGTTAATTGGGAAGACTTTTTCATACTCTACATTCTGGAAAACACTATACAGAGAAGAAATTATTAATACCTTAAAGGTATTTACTGGACTTACCTGTAATCATGGCCAATTTTGTTTTGGATGCTATTTATTAGCATATCAGTTTCTATTCTAGACATCAATCAGCTGACATTTTAAACTCCTCTTTGGTGAATTTACATTGTATCTATTTTTCCAGATTTTTAAATAAAACGCCAGAAAAAGGCAAACACTATAGCTGAATGTTTCTCCCTTTTCACTTCATAACGTATGGATTTTTCATCTTTTTTTCCCCTTAATTAATCTTCCTTAGAATTTATCTATGTTATGAATCTTTTCAAAGAAGTAGATGATGGAGTTATCAAAATATTAATATATATTTTATTTCTTAATTTCAGCTTTTATTTCTGTAGCTACTTCCTGTTTTCCTCAGATTTATTTTTTTCTCTGTTCAAGATTCTGTAAGTGAATCCCTAGGTTTTTGTTTTCATATTGTTCTTATCATGATTGAGCACTGGAAACTGATTTTCTTTAAAGTACACATTAGTTCACTTTATGTATTGTCATCCTCATTGCTTTCTAAGTAACTTATAAGCACAATTTTGATTTCTTCAATAATTTGAGTATTTAGAAGACATCAATAGTCTAAATCACTGAATTCTTTTCATATATTATTTCTAAATTTCTGACTTAATTGTAGCTTTTGAAGGGATTCAGAGATGAATGTGAAAATCACTTGAAAGTAAGGATGGAATAGGGCCTATCATCTAATTAAAATAACATAAAATAATGTAATGCTGAACAATTTCATTTTTAATAAGATGAATTCATCAAATTAAATACTGTCATTAAAAACTCAAACAAGGCTTGGCACCTGTAGCTTTGCAGCTAGGGTGCTAGCCACATATACTGGAGCTGATGGGTTTGAATCCAGCCTGGGCCTGCCAAACAACAATGACAACTACAACAAAAAAATAACCAGGTGTTGTGGCAGATGCCTGCACCCCAGGTACATGGGAGGCTGAGGCAAGAGAATTGCTTAAGCCCAAGAGTTTGATGTTGCTGTGAGCTGTGATGCCACAGTACTCTACTAAGGGTGACAATGAGACTCTGTCTCAAAATAAATAAATAAATAAATAAATAAAAACTCAAACAACATAAAATTGCAAGTATTTATCCTGTCATTAATAGAAAAATAGTGACCGATGTTTTATATCACTGAAGGAAAATTAAAACTACCATGAAGTAGCAGCAGAGGACACTTGCAGACTACGACAAAAGACAAATGATGTCTGTTGGCATGCCAATGATAAGGTACAAGCCCTATTACAAGGCAAAGGATGTGGTTCTTTGAAGGGTCACCTGCTATGTCTCCACTACATAAAACTTACCACAATTTTCCCTTTTCCTTCACAAGATCCATTGTTACACTCTATGATCAGCACTAAAGCCTTAAATACACACGAAGTCCATTATTTAGTGCACCCTGACATTTAAATGTAAAGTATAATGACAGAATTGGGGTTTTTAGATTTCAGAAACTACCTAACAAAATTACTACATAAAACAATTCTAATTATATCCTACTAAGGCTAAAGATAAAGCTTAGGGCTTTATGACACTGAACGACATTGCAGATTATATTTTTTCTTCACCATCTCTTAGACTAATTATATTATCATGATTGTCAATTCCAAAATAATAAAAGGATATTCCTCATTAGAGGATGTACTGGTTGATTTTCAGATATCCTCCATTTAGCTTTGTCTATTGATGTGTACAACTTGAGGCAAATTCATTTCTCTGTCACAATATGTCACAGAAGCTACACAATACTGGTTGGCCGATCAAACGCAACATCCCATGTCAAGGATTTACAATTTCTTTATAAAAATTAACTCAGTTAATTCTAACTAGATGCCCTCACAATTAGAAAGACTTCTCACTTATGAGCACCTCTCATTTTAAATACATTAATTATTTAGAATGTCAGACTGATCCAATTCAGCATAATAGTTCATGTAATATAATTTGAAAACTTGCTCTAATTAATATTCCTTCAGCATCATTTTGTACAGGCAGCCTCCCAATGATGTGCAACAGTGCTGCCCAGCTCTAACAGGCATTAAATATTGCGGCGATGGGGAAGAAACAAGTCTGGCTTCTTACGAGTTCTAAGAAAACAAGACAATTTTGTGGTCTAGTAAATGGAACTAAAAAGAGAAAAGAGAAAATGATATCTTCAAAGAAGATAAGCAATGTAAATTCACAGCTTATACTTATACAGACACTAGTACAACATTTTAAGGATCAACACCAGTTAAATTTTTTAATCACCTAACAGTTAAATACCTTGGGCTGGTAGGTATTTGTTTTCACTTTAAGCTGATCATATTAGTCCTGTTCCCTTCAGCCAGTGATTGGTTTGGGCACGGCATTTGATGAAACCTTGACCAATGAAATGTGAGGCTCTGGGAGAGGGATGCTAAAAGGGTTTTCTTCCATTTTAAAAGGAGCAATAATTTCAGTAGGGATCATTTTGCTTATGAAATTGTCAGCTGTTGGTGATGCCTAGAACTGCAGCTACAATGTTGGGACCCTGAAGGAAGCCAGTGTAAGAACTGAGAAATGAACAAAGAATCATAATGATATCCTAAGCCCCTGACTTACCTATACCTGAACCAGAAGTATGTCTGTTATGTGAAATAGTAAATGTCCCTAAACCAATTTTAATTTTTCTTTCAACTTTTTTTCCTGCAGGGGAAAAAAATAAATAGAGTAGTAGGGGTAGAGAAACATAGCATTGAATTTTTAAAGTTTCAGAGCCTCAGAACTGAGGGAGCTATTTAGCCGAGTGTTTCTGCCTCAGGAACTCTCATGAGACTGCAGTCAAGCTCCCTGTTGGGTCTGTAGTTTCTAAAGATGTCACTGGGGCTGGAATTTGGCTTTCAAACTCATCCACATAGTTTTAGGCAAGAGGCTTTCAGTTCCTCACCACACGATTGTCTCTACAGGAACTCCCTGTGACAGGCCTTCCTTGAAGCAAATGATCGAAGAGTAAGAGAAAGAGTGCATGTGTGAGAGGGAGCAGGCCCTCAAGATGGAAGATGTAGTTATTTTAGAACCTAGTTTTGGAGGTGACATACCATTACTTTTGCTGTATTCTTATTAAAACAAATTGCTAAGCCCAGAATGTACTCAATGGAAGGAGAATTAATCTCCACTCTGAAGGATGGTATATCAAAAAGATTTTACAGACATATGTTTTAGAACCACCTGGGCTTTTATTTTCAAGATTAAGAGATTTGAAAATACTTAAATGCTCCTGGAAAATTCGCAGGAGAGATAAAGTAAAGAAAGCATTTGTTATTGCATCTATTTTCTTAAGGCATCAGGGAGTCAAATAATTTGCTAAAGGTGTTTTAATATGTTGTAAGTTTAGAGGTATAAGAAAAAATAGAAAGAAATTGCCATTCAGGGAATTAATAGAGTACTAACTCTGCAGATACAGATAAAAATGTGCTAAAAGTTACCCCCAAAATTCTGTTGCATAGATAATTCTATTTAGTTCTGCATGAATACCTTGATGAAATGAATATGTTTAGATGAAAATAAATCTTACCATGTTTTTCTCCAGAGAAATTAGAAACTTTAATTTTAACAGGAATGGATTTTTTTGAAGTTTTCCAGGAATAAACCTTTCCCCATCACACACACCCATTGTGTACAAACGTTATGACTGAAGAATTCTTCCAAACTTTCATGAAAACATAAATTTTACCTGAGACACAAACTTTTTTCCAGAGTTTACAACAATGAAGAAAAAAATTAATTAGTTTTAAATACTTATTTCCCTTGTATAAGTAATTACGTGTTTGTTTTGTGACTTCTCTGAGGCTTTCACTTGTGTATCTTCCAGAGAAAGGGTTTCCTAAGTGATTTAATTACAGAAGCTTTTGTGTGGGGAGCATTGATTATTTCCTACAGTAATGTGGGAAACATTGCTATGTCAGATGAGCCCCAGCAGTAAATAAGAATATTTAAGCTTACTATTAAAAGAATACAACCAACAAAGGTAAATATTTTCCAGAAAAGCAAAAATAAGTCAGTCTTAGGAAATACCTTAATATCCTTCAACATACCAATTGATCAAAGATGGTAGAGGGGGCACATTCGAGGTCTTGAAAGATATCAAGGAGCAACTTGATTTAATTCAGCACCGTTGAGAACTCCCTTTGTATGATAAAAGTATTAATCCCAAAGCAACAGCCTACTTTATAATAAACAGTTACAAAATAATTAGAAGATACATGAAAGTCAGAAGCAAGACAATGGTAAATGGAGGAATTCATCTTGCAATTACCTCCTCCATTCCCAGAAGAGACCAGCTTTAGAATCTCGGCTAGCCCAAATTAAAGAAAATCTGTCATCTCACTCTTTTGGCAGTACTTTGCATTGCTAAGAGTAGAGAAACTGGAAGATGGCCCTTTAGTGAAATTAACTTCTTAATGAATATACAATTTCGAAACATCCAAAATTATGCATGGAGCCCAAATTCTTCAACAAAAACTGAAAAGAAAAAAATGTGAAGTATTTTCCTGCTTGGGGAGAGTGGCTACCTGTGTGAGAGTTTTGGCATGCACACAAATGAATGGTAAATGGGAGTATGGAAAGTGTTCTGTATAGAGTGAGTAAGAGGCACAGCAACTTGGGAGGACATGGCAGCTGGAGAGTGAGATGACTGGGTGACAGCCCATGTGGGGCATTACAGTTAGTTCTGTGTGGATGGTACACAGCCTTTCTTCTGCTGTCTGTGTCTACTACACACTCGTGCTGCGTTAGTCCTACTTCAGGATATGGAAGCGGGAGGATAGTCCCAGAGTGAGCAGAGACCATGATAATATATTTAGAGTACATCAGGTCTAATTTAGAATGAGAAATTCAGAAATTAGATGAAATAACCACAATAATGGAAGCCCCAGAATTCCCAGAAGCAGTGCAGCAAGACTTGGAATTCTCACAAAGTTTGGGATGAGGGTCTTAGCTTTTTAATTTAGAAACTAAAGAAAACAGTCATCTGAAAACATAGGGTTTCACAAAGGTCCCCACTATCACCAAAGTTATTTAACTCTGCTTGTATACACCTTTTATTCATTGCAATTATACAAAGAAAAGGAATGCAACATCAGAATATTACAAGACAGAAGGCAAACGTCATTATTTGCCAAAGATAAGGTTGTACAATTGGAAAAACCAGAGAACTAATTAGGGAATTGGGTGGCGTAGTTAAGATGAAGAATATCAGTGTTTTTTTTCCACTAGCAATAACCCGTTTGGAAGTGTGATGATACAAAGATACCATTTACTATAGCAACCAGAATAGGTTTCCTGTATTTAGCAGATAAAAATCTGGGATGCCCAGTTACATTTAAATTGCAGATACACAATGAATAATGTCTTTAGTGTTTAAGTATGCTCCGTGTAATATTTGGGATGTACTCATAATAAACACATTATCTGAAATTCTAATAAGCCTGGGCATTCTGAATCTTATCTAGTCACCCTCGATGAGAAGCATAAAATGTCCCTTAATGCAGGGTGCAGGCTATAGAACTGATCAGACTTCTCCTGTGTGGGTACATTCACTAGCTCCACCATTCAACAGTGATTTTCATCATAGTCTGTATTGCAAACTTTTGAAGTCCTTTTAAAATTGCAGCTCAACCGTGGAATGTACCTTTCAGTAGTTAAGTAAATTTTAATTCCATGTGAAGAAAAATTGGTTCCCATCTTTTTGGTGCAGTGAGGCCTTTTCGCATCTGGTGCGATTTCCCGGGCCTCCCATTTCAGTGGCCAAAGGTTATCTGCATTCTCAGGAAAAGGCTCATTCCTCCCCATCCTCCAACAAATGCCCACCTGCCTCATGCACACAGCTCCTCTGCAGAGGCCGTCTGCTGCTCACATTAGAAGCACATTCCGCTCTCCCAGATGGACTCAGAGGGCCCTCGGGGGTGCTCAGGCCACACTTTGGAGAAATCCATTTCAGTATATTAAACATTGACCACGGCACAGGAGGAGGAACCAGCTGTCACACTGAAACATCCCAGAATCCGAGTTTGCAAAGTTTAAAAAAAAAAAAAAAGGCAGAGTTGTGACTGGTTGATGAGCCACGTTTCCCTGAAGGGTGCTGTGTTCTTGGGAGGCAGCCATTCCGGTATTTCAAAGATTAAGTTATAACTGAACAATGTATGAGGATGTATAAAAAGTAATTTACCATTTTATAATTACTTTTAATTAACCATTTTATAATTACTTCCTCCATGGTAATGCCTCTGGGCCTGATTGTGAAAACAATTATAGGCTGTGAATTTGCATTCCTGTAATAGGCCTTAACATAAACGCCATAAATGTAGCTATTTCTTGGTACTTATTTGGCATATCATGAAATCACTGCTCTAACTATATATTATTCACCCTCAGCGTTCTTCCAAGTTGGAATGAAAAGAGAGAGAGAATATGTCTCTTTTTTAGAAAAATGTTTGAAATAATTACAAATTATTTTATCTATACTTACTCAAATGTTCCAAGTCTATCTACTTATTAAAACAAAAAGTCAAATGCTCTCTCTTATCGGACTTCCAGGTGTTGTCCATACCCCTCCCTTACCCAGGGACGCTTGACTTTCACCAAAGTGAATGGAGATATTGTGCCAAAAAATGAGATTAAAAACTTCAGGATGCTCTTTTGCCTTCTTTTGTAACTGATGATTAATAACAAAATGTTATCAATTAGATCCATTGCACTACTGGAAATAAATATTTTTAAATGCCAAAACAGAGACCAGTAGAATCACCCAAAGATTTACAATATAAACCTGTTTAAAAAAAAATTTTTTTTAAAGGAAGCAGAATGGCCTTCATTGCTTTGAGTCTGGCTTTTTCTTTCTCATTAACTTTAGCACTTATTATGATCCAATACTTACTTTCGCACCTGGGTTAGGAAAATTAACTGAAGGTTGGATGACCTTTGTCTGTATGCGCTGGCCACCAGCTAGCACATTATGGTTTCTTGGAAGAGACTAATGAGAAAATTATTAATAACTAAGGGAAGTTTATTGTTCTCTATTAGCCAGACACTGATGTAGCTGCCCTGACCTAAAGTCAAAATAAATATAACAGAAAAAAGCCAGGTGCTTTGGTCAGGCAAGCCTGTCCTTCAAGAAGTCCTCTGTAGTCCAGTCCTTACCCCATTGCTCTTTGCTCTTACCAAGTGTTAAGTAAAGGAAGAGTCATCATACATACAATGCCTGCATTTTTAAATCACTTTCAAGGCCATTACTCATATATTACTCAATGTTCTTATTATAAATTCTTCTAGGGCTGAAGGAGAGGAAAAAGTGTGACTTTCATTTTAACAGCAAAAAAAAAAAAAAAAGAGGGGATATTTTATATTTTTTGCTTTCCTTATTTTTCTTAGGTTCTAGAAAACTCAGAGCTCAATATGTTTTGTAACTGGAACTTGTTTGGGGTAGAAATTCCACCTCTCTCTTTTTTAACTTTGGATTTTGCCTTTAACTGCATTAAAAAGTATTGGTTTCTCACTGTATCTGAGCAAGCTGAGGATCCTTTTTGGGGTGAACAGATTAGACTGCTGAAGTATGAACTTAAATGTAATTATTTCATGTGAGCTTTCATGACTTTCCGACCTCACCTGAGCTTCAGAAAGCCATTGGGATAACCTGCAGCTTGCCTGCCTGACTTCTGCTTTTCTTCTTGGAAATCCTATCACCGTGCATACCCGCAATCTCATTCTGCGTCCATCCTTCCCCAAACCTTTGAAGCTCAGTGCGTATCTCTTCTTCTGCCGTTGAAACTTTACTGACTGTTTCAGCCCCAACTGATTTTCTGAACACTAAAATTCTTAGCATAGATGCGACTAGGCTCTTTGATTTGTTTTTCTTTTAAGTCAATGTTAAGCTTTGTCTCTTTAAAGAGCTTTATGAAATCAATATAAGTAGAGACTTGAAAAATTTTTGTTGTTGACAAGTTTTAATTAAACAATATAACTTTCTCCAGTTTGAATATTATTAGGAACATAGTATCTCTGGGCTACTCACACAGAACTAAGTCAGCCAAACTACATTGAGTGGGGTTTTTAGATTTTATTTACCTGTTCTTTGACCAAGCACCTGATTCTATCCTTCTTGTATTTGTTTTGACTTTAGGTCAATACTGTTGCCTGTACTTCTAAGGATTAGAGAACAATATTATTTTCATCTTTATTAATAATCCTTTTAGTCTCCTCCAAGGACCCAGGACCTGTAATATGCTAGGGAGTGTACAAAATATAAAGACAAGATTCACACAAACTTTGGATCATTTCCAAAATAAAGGTGACAATTTAGAGAAAGCTAAACTAAAGGCAATTACAAACTTTTTTTAAAGTTCTTTTTCTCTTATTATTTCAAATCCTTTATAGATTCTTCTGGTCTCCAATCTGAACCTTTTTTAAAATTGATTGTTTTTATTTCAAGTAGCACAATTGGTCTAGTTGATAACATTGCGATATTTTAATGAACTGCTATGAAAGAATGCAAAACAGCACATCAAAAAAAAGTAGTACTCAGCATGTACGTGGGTTGGCAGACCAAGGAGTCTGTTCGCCTGTCACCCAAGTCAGTTAACAGAGAAGCAAATGAAAGATCAATAGTTTCCTTCTATTTATGGAAAACCAGAAAGTCCAGAAAACATTGAAGATACCTCTTCAAAGAGCTGTTCTGCTCTCGTTTGTTTTTGTTTCTTTTATGCAGAAAATCATACATTAGCAATGTCATTAGTCAGCTCAGTAAACAGATTCCTCCTCATAGGTTACAAGGTTACTCAGTATCTTCCTATCTTAACATTGGTTATATCTTCAAAATACGTGTACTCTAGACTAACTTTATAGTGCACAGAGCCTCCTGGGTCCTTGACTGGTACCATGGAGTCCAGTTCCCCAACTTATCTATGACAGTAGCCTTGGAAGGGAATAAACAATCTCCAAATGTTGATCTGGAGGCTCATCTGGCCTTGTTAGGGACTGACCAGCAGCGCCCTGAATGAAACAGCTGTGTGTTAGTAATGAATGTTTCCCTTTAGCAATCCTTTTAGTCTCCTTCAAGGACCCAGGACCCGTAATGTGCCAGTGGGTCAGTGTGCTAGTGAATGGATGTTTCATTCACTACTAACATACGTAGTAGGTACCCCATAAATGCTTGCTGATTAATATATAAGGCTGAGTGTATACAGGAGATAACATAAGTGGACCTAATTATAAAGTTCTGTTTTCATCTGGGATAAACGGATCAATATCAAGCCAGAGGAACAGTCCCTCAAAACTATTAGGTGGACATTGTAGGATAGTTGAAAAGGGCCATTGAGTTATCTGAAAAAAGTAAAAATCATCCTGCAACAAAATAGCCCATTTAACTTATTCCTGGGAGCTGCAAGAAAAAGGAAGTGAGAATTTGAAAATCAATTTTTGTTCAAGTATAACATGCACTGGAATGACTTGGAGATTATTATGTGGAGTATGCAAATTAAATTCAGAAGCTATAAATCAGTTAGCTGGGACTTGAAAAGTACTGAATATTCAAGAAAGATGGAAATGCTAGAGGAGTGATCTCTCTATGCAAACTCGCTGCAATTTTCTGCAGGTTGGGACATAACCCGTTCAGGAAGATTAGTATTGAGTTTTCTATGCTGCAGGGAAGAGAACAAAGCCTCTTAGGAAGCACTTGTATCGGGGCACCAGGGAAACTTACCAAAATGTGAAAGCAAGAGGTGTCTTGATTCTAGAAAATGATTGACATCAGAAAGAAAACATGTAGAAATATGGATAGAAATGGTTTTGTTTTGCAAAATTACCTATTCAAGATTTCCGGTCTCTGATTTACTATTATTTGCAGATAGATTTTCCTGATTCTAAAAATGAAAAATGCTCATTGTTAAAAAAAAAAAAAAAAACCAAACTTTTTAAACATGTAAGTAAAATGCATATTTAATCCCCTATCCCAGAAAAATAATGATAATAGCTGTCATAAATCCTCCACTAATAACACTATTATTCCTCTTTTTTGTTTGTTTGTTTGTTTTCTGAGAGAGTTCATTTTGTCACCCCAGGCAAGAGTGCTGTGGCATTAGGATAGCTCACAACAACCTCAAACTCCTGGGTTCAAGCCTCACTCTCTCAAGTAGCTGCAACTATAAGCACATGCCACCACACTTGGTTAAATTTTCTCTTTTTGATAGAGATGGGGTCTAACTCTTGCTCGGGAGATCTTGGACTCCTGAGCTCAAGCAATACTCCTGCCTTGACCTTCTAGAGTGCTAGGATTAATAACAGATGTGAGCCACTGTGTTAGGCCTCACTAATTATTCTATTTATAACACAAATAACAAAATTTTTAAACTAAACCACATTGTATATAACTTTTATTTCATATTTTCTCAAATCATATAATAGTGTGAATACTCATTGTGGAGGGAGGATAATACTCCCTCTCCCCAAGACATTCATACCCTAATCCCTGAAAACTGTGGGTGTGGGAGGTTCCACAGAAAAGAGAAACTGACCTTGCAAATGAAATTAAGCTTGATAATCAGTTGGCCCTGAGAGGAGATTATCCCAGAGTATGTAGGTGAGGCCAGTGTAATCACAAGAGTCCTTAGAAGTGGAAGCAGGAAGAATAGAAAAAAACAGAAAGAGTCAGTCTAGACCAGCTGTTGCTGGCTTTTAACATGGATAGACAAGGCTGTGTGCCAAGGAATACAGACGGCCTCCACATACAGGAAAAGGCAAGGACATAGATCCCCTCTAAACCTCCAGGAAGGACACACCCCTCCTGACATTGATCTTAGCTTGGTCAGACCTTTTTGAACTTCTGACTTCTAGAAATGTAATAAATTTGTGCTGTTTCAATGTACTACATTTATGGTAATGTTTTTACAGGCACAATGGGAAACAGATGTACTCACATATATGGATGACCACTGTTTCAATACCTCATAATATTGTATGTTTGGATGATTGGAATTATATAACCAATTCAAGAACTGATAAACTTTTTTTAAAAAAGGGCCAGATAGTAAATGTGTTTGGCCTTGCTTGGCATATCATCTCTGTTGTCTGCTACTCACCTCTACTGCTATAGGACAAAAGCAGCCATAGACAATACGTAAACAAATGGGCTTAGTTGATCCCGGTAAACTGTATGTATAGGACAGCCTACAATTGGCTGACCCTGAACTAATCCTTCACTAATGGATGCTTAATTATTTCCAAGTACACAATTTGCTTTTGTAATTTTCTGATTAATATACAGCAAAAGAAAACAGTATGAAGTGATATTTCTAGCTTTATTATTTTCTTAAGTATCTAATCCATATGCTTTGTTTATATATTTATAACAGAGTAAAGCACCTTTCTACCTTGTTTTCAAATGAAAAGTTTGAATGGGAAATGTTTAATGTTGCATTTTTCTTAACCAAGAATGTTTCCATTCTTTTTTTTTTTAAAATAGATCTTTATTGCAAAAAACAAAACAATTCTGAGTCTCAAGCAGAAATGGCAAAAATGGCATTGATTCATACACCTACTTTTTTTTTTTTTTGCTGTTTTTGGCTGGGGCCATGTTTGAACCCAGCACCTCCAGTATATGGGGCCAGTCCCTACTCCTTTGAGCCACAGGCACTGCCCAATACACCTACTTTTTATTAAATGGGAATTTTAAGTTGTACAACATGCCTGGTATTAATATACTAGACTACCAAGGCAAAGAAAAGAAAGAAAGTGCATTGGGCAGCCCCTGTGGCTCAAAGGAGTAGGGCGCTGGCGCCATATGCAAAAAAAGAAAGAAAGAGAGAAAGAAAATGGGGTGGCACCTGTGGCTCAGTGAGTAGGGTGCTGGCCCCATATGCCAAGGATGGCGGGTTCAAACCCAGCCCCGGTCAAACTACAACAAAAAATAGCCTGGTGTTGTGGCAGGTGCCTGTAGTCCCAGCTACTTGGGAGGCTGAGGAAAGAGAATTGCCTAAGCCCAAGATTTGGAGGTTACTCTGAGCTGTGATGCCATGGCACTCCACCAGGGGTGATAAAGTGAGACTCTGTCTCTTTAAAAAACAAAGAAAGAAAGAAAGTGCATTGATTCCAAAGCAAACTTCTTACCACTGCATCCCACACAATTTCCCAGGTCAAGTCATTCCTTAATGTTAAGAAGCAGAGAAAAATCCAAAATTTTCACTTTTCCAGTGCCTAAAAGTTTAATTGTCTCTGTTTTTGAGGATTTTTAGATATTAAAGTAAGCTATGATTGTGTGTGGGGGGGAGTAAATGTTGACATATATACAAATAAAACAAACAATCCTCTGATTACACCCTCCACAAAACCCAGGAAGTGAAGAACTGCTGCTGAGTGGATTTGACAAATGTGTCTCATCTTCTTACCAGTGAAGTGCTGGCATCACAGACTCACGGACACGCATCTCCTGACTAATGTACTGACCCATCCTGGAGGAAAGATGCAGGTGGCAGAGAGAATCAGAGCAACGGATATTGTATTATTCGCTTCCATGGTTTCCCAAAGAAGCATTCAACAGACTTACTGTGTGACTCAAAAGCAGATATTTCATTTTAGCTACTGCAAATTCATCATCCTACATTTTCATTGAAAGTTTCCTTGTTCTTGACGCTGATTAAATCAGAGTGCATTATGTGCTTTTCACGAGTGATTTCCTAGTTTGTCTACAGACATTCTTATCTTTTCCTCCTACAC
Organism: Galagoides demidoff; assembly: GCA_963574575.1. Classification (NCBI taxonomy): domain Eukaryota; kingdom Metazoa; phylum Chordata; class Mammalia; order Primates; family Galagidae; genus Galagoides; species Galagoides demidoff. The sequence continues at coordinate 27,083 of CAUYQV010128797.1, read as the reverse complement.
TCCTTTACAAATATTCTCTACAACTTTTTAAAGTGAACTCAGACAAACAAAATGGATGAACAAAAGCTATGATGCACTCTAGAGCTTTTGGGGCTCCTAGATAGGAAAAGGAAGACATACAGTAGAAACCACTAGATAAAGGGTTACACGGCAGTTACACTTTACTAAGTGATTTCAGTGTGTTTTAATTAGCTTCAATAAAAAGGGGACTCGACAAGAAAAGAAAATTTTGACCTGTGGGGAAATACTAGCCACTCACTGACAGCATGTTACTTCTCCAAACACACAGAAATTTTGGCCAACATATATATTTTGCAAAACAATAAAGAGAAACAAATGAGGAAAACTGGAGTGCTGAGAAAAACCTGAACTGTCAGGTCACAGGGCAAGAGCAAGTCCCGGGATTTTAACCACCACCCAGAGTAGGCGTCAGTACCCAGCAGGCAGCTCTGGCCACTGGTCCTCACTAGGATCCTGCTGGAAGCCAAGTACTGGGAGCTCTCTGCTTGCCTGAAAAATGCAACCTGTGTATTCCCCCTGCTGCTTCCTGGTTCTTTTCCTTTTCTTTTTTATTTAAAGGTATGCTTGTTGACTTTCTTAGCTGACAAATGAAAAGTTGTATTTTTTTTTTTTTGTAAACAATGTGTTTTGATACATGTCTACATTGTAGAATGATTCCTGTCCCTGTTTCTTGACAGAAGCCAGCTCCTTGCTCCCGGCTATTAGTGAAAGCTGACTCACCACTGGAAAATCAAAATTCATCAGCCAGCACTGCAGATGAGATGAATTCTGCCCGTCCATCCTGTGAATAAACCCCAAACCAAGGCGTTCACATAAAAACAGGCTCAGAGTTGGGAATTCTATAGAAGACAGAGTGACACAGTCACAGAATGGCCTCTATAAAGAGACTTCCACAGCCCAGGATATGTGTCAAATGAAAACCCCATGAAATTTAAATCCCTTGTAAAATTAGCATGTGGGCATTACACATTAGCACATTACAGAACATCTGAGGAAAATTCAGTGCCAGAGAAAGTCAGTTTACAGAACACAAAAAATGAGAGAATTCACATCAGAGGAATTAATCTACTGATTTAATCCATATTTTATAATGTAAAATCATTTAAAATGTCCAAAGAAATAACATATAAAATCAAGAAAGAAAGAATTGCATACACATGTATACTTACATACTTGTAGATTAAGTTCCGACACATACCTCTGACTGTTCTGATACTTTTGTCTACAGATGATGTTAAATATTTAACTTCCTTTTCATTATATCCCTCAATTGTTTTTTTGTTTTATCATATCATCTGGAAATTCTAGAACATAATTTTATTAACATGAATATTTATGAGGATCATTGCCGTTTTATCATTTTAATGAAGAGGCTTCCAAGATTGTACCATGGAGTATGATGCTAGACTCTATGTTTGGTATTTGTCAGAAGAATGATCTTTCTCTGAAAAAAATTCTGCTTTATGATAGAAAATATGTATCTACCACTGACTTCGCGGGATACTCTTTAATAATACTGAATACTCTTTTAGACAATAAATCAAACCTTCCTGCTAATGTGAATTAATTAAGAAATTCTGATTATTAAAGTATACTTATATTTCTGGTGTACTTCCTAATATGTTTTTTTGAGTGTGTGTAGTGATACGTGGGCATCTCTGCAGCTCTGAAAAGTTTTCATCTATGATATTATTAACAACTAATCTTATTATGTTTATTTTGATACCTTCTTTAAAATTGTGAAATGTTTATGTGTACCTCTGTGTTCCCTTCTTATATAATCTCTTAGATTTTAATAATATTTCTTGCATCATCCATTTCACCTGTAATCTGGAATATATTCATCTATTTCCCTTACGTATCATGATTCCACATTCTACAGCACCCACTTTTCTTTTTAATTCTTTGTATTTGCATTTGATTACGTTCAATTTTTCTTGCAATATTTCCTTTTCTCATCATTTCTCATTTTGTCTGTTGCCTTTATTTTTCAAACCATAACCTTTTACTCTCAGATGGTTCTCTTCATATGGCTTCTAGTTCCTATTTTAAAATGTGCTCTTTTCTTACATTTTATTGACATTTCCAACAGTGCCTGAAAATTTTTTCTAAACCTGTAATTGGTATTTTTTTAGAAATCTGTTCTTCCCTAGACTTTCAAGTATTGTTCTATAGTCCCTTTTCCCTATTTTGGGTTTGTTTTTAAAAGTTCTTGTTTTTCTTTTTCTGGTTATTTTAATCACTACTTATCACCAATAAGGCAGGATCATGTGTTTGCCAACAGAAAATAATCTTAATAGTTGTTCCGTTGTGTTAAAATGCAGCTCCTCCTCAAATTCGGTGCTAGTCCACTGATTCCTCTGCCTGAGCACTATTATAACTTAAGACATTTATCTTTGCCATGATGCTTCACCTTCTTATACTCTTATCACCTGATTAAAAGATGCTCTGAACTGGCAAATCACTAAACAACCATTCGACAATTATCACAAGAGAATTCCATGGCTATCCTTCTTCCAAGATCTTCATGTCACCATTCTAACTGTACAACTAGCTTTCCAAGTGGGTACTTTATCTTGCAGGGGGAAAAAAATAGGCCTCTAGAACAGGTTAGCATATAATCAGAGGGTGACAGAAGTCCTATTATATGAAAAATCGGTATGCAAAGGTGTATCAAATGTGGTCAAGGTCCCAAGAATTAAAAAGCCGAGGAAAGTAAATATTTGAGAATAAACACGGCAGAGGACATCTGGACTCCCATATTATCCCTAAGGTAACACACAGTCTGAGAGAGACAAATTGTGATAACATTTGATTAAAAAGCCAAGAAATGTCTTTAGATTTTGAGAATTCTGAGAAACAGAATAGGAGAGTGAAATTGTGGGAAATAGTAGTCCATGAACATTCGTGTTAGAAATTTAAGTTATACTTCCCATTAAAATTAGAGATGTGTTTATTCTTAGTACCTCAGTTAATTTGTTACTAATGGGACTAAGTAATTCACTAATAAAGATATCAAGGTGATATGTAGGTAGGTAGGTAGGTAGACATACAAATGGATAATACCAAAGGATAAATAAGATTTCAAAGAGGCATCTAGGAACTGGAGATGTTCATTAAATTTTATTTTATTAGAAGAAAAAAGTTCTTCATATTCCAAATTCCTTGAACAGCAATTTATATGAATAAAACAGGATCGTTTGGGACCCGAGTTAGATATCCCACCACAGTCTATGTAGCCCTAGGACTATCCTTTCCCAGTGTGGCAAGACCAAGTTCACTCTCTGGAGATGATTGAGGGAAGGTCTAGAGCAGCTAAGGGGGGAGATTGGTCTGAAGAAAGGGGGATTGAACAAGTGTATACATACCAAAGTCCTTGTTCCCTGCTCTGCTTGACTCACAAAATGCTGCCAGCCATATATGAGGCTAGAGAATTCCTCTTTTAGACTCTGGATATCATTGAAAAAACACTTCCACATACTAACATTTGGGGCTTCATAATGCAGCTTCCTGCCTTATAAAGTAAAACCCACTGGTCAATGATGCGCACAGAGATTATAATCAGCTTTTTGGTGTCTTCGGTTTTAAGAAAAGTGAAAGATCATCAGATATTAAGGAAAGTAACAGAAATTAAATTAAATACTCAAAAATACTAGGAAAAAATGACTTCAGACAAAATATATTGGGATTGAAAAAAGTTGTGCTTGTGCTCTGACTGCACCCACACCATGTATACAGATTATTTTCTGATCAAAGTTCAAGTGATTTTTTACTAGAGAGCTAGATATTTCAGGTGCTAAATTCAGAGTCATGTAGACTATAGAGAGACCCCAGGAAGATGAAGCTTTAGACCTTAGACCACCTTAGTGGACTAAAGTTCTCTGGGAAGCCTTTCTAAAACACATATTTTAAAACTATTTCCAGTTTTTCATTCAGTGGGTTTTCGGTGAGCCAGAGAATTTGCACTTCTAAGATGTCCAAAGGAGATTTCAATGATGAGGGTTCAAGGACTGCACACAGAGAATCTGTGGTCCAGTTCTAGCATTCCTTTTCATCCAGATATTTCTTGAAAACTATCTGAAGGAAATAATTGGATAAATGTGTGTAGGAGGGTGTGACTATTAAGAAAAAAACACTTTTCAAATAATGTTTGTATTAAAAATTGATGTTTACATTTAATGAGAAGAATCCGGAAGGTTATATAATAGTGTAGTACGTTAAATAGTTAACATAAATGTGAACAGTGCTATCTCTGGGTTGAGGGTATATATGTGAATTTTTTGTTTCTTTCTTGCTTTTTGGTTAACAGAGGTATTTCTCACCTTAATGAAGTTTCCTATCTCTAGTTAACAAAGACTATTTCCAGCCACTGTAAAGGAAATAAGTGTTATCTTTGATTTAAAACTATAATTGTTTTTATGAATAAAAAAATTACCTGAACTACTGGAATAACAACAAAAAAGCTCACATATTGAATATGAATTTTTTTGTGTTACAATGTGTATCCATTAAAATTTGTAGAAAACATGGCTTAACTTCTAAGCATCTTCTGAACACATCTGGAAACCAAATATCTCAATTAAGTCCACCATATCCCCATATCCCAAATAAATTAGTACACAGGTACAAGTACATGCATCTATACATTTATATGCATGTTAAAAATAGCTGTGAATTTGGATACTAGTTGAAATTTTAAAATGCAGAAGTTAGGGAAGAAGGGAGAAACCTCTATTAAAAAGTACTTAAAACATTCCTGAAAATTTTACATTGATTTTTAACATAATGATCGGTGCAGACTTCCATTTTAACCGAATGATGCCAAAAGGTTAAATTCTGGATCTTGCCTGTCTATGCCTCATAATTTCATTCTATCTAACCACCTTGTTCTCCACGAAGCTTTGTAAAATAACTCCCTTTTTTTTCTTCTCTCCCCTGGGAAATAGGTTTCTATATATAGTACATCTAACTTCCTCACTATGTTTTTGTTTTTGTTTTTTTTTTTAAGAAAAGCATCACACACTTCAAAGCTTTGCTTTTGTTATTGAAGAGAGAAGAAGAGAGATGTAGGCTACAAATAAAATTTGACCTAAGGAACTCTGTTTAACTACCTTTGAGGAAAAATAAATAATGACTTAAAAAGAAAAGTCAGCTCATGCCCTTCATTTCCTTACTCCCTTAGGACTAAGGCAGACATTACTATCTACACCCAATCATATCTTGAACAGTTAATCAATATGAACCAAAGGCAAGGGAGATATTATATATCAAATGTTTTCCCTGGAACATTATTTCAATCTGGGTTATTAGTTTTCTATTCCTATATAGAGTTATGATAATGTGAACTGACAAGAGATATGTAGAAGAACACGCCAATATTGTAGAGGCATTACCACAGACTGTCATTCCCAACTAATGGAACTCAGATAGCTAAAAAGATTCAAAAATCCAAGTGCACTTAAAGTGCTGTCCACAGAATGAATAATGTAGTTTGCAGATGCACATATATATATATACCACTTTTCGGTCAAACGATTATTGCCATAACTATAACTTTAATAAATAAAATACAAATTATTATAAAAGTAAATTTACAGGTGCCTTTTCCTAGATTGTATTTCCATATTCACTGAACATTGAAAGTTCACTAATTGATAAGTATGCCCTTATCTTTATTTTTCTTTTCTTTCTTTTTTTTTTTCTTTAGTTGAGGGGAGCTAGCTTTATTTGTCAAAAAGTTAGAGTACCATCAATGTAAGCTTTGGATGTTTTCAGTGAGAGGTATAAGAAAGTGACTGGAAACAAGTATATAAAAATATAGAAAATAAAGAACACAGGGAAATGGGACAAGATTGCCTGAGTTTATGTTATAATTTTATTGTTCGCAAGGTGTCTGATACTGGTAGAGTTACTCCATGCTCAATTTTCTTCTTGGTAAAATAGGAAAAAGTAAGGTACAGATGGCATCTACCTCTTGGGTTTATTGTGAGAATAAAATGTAGCTCATACGTAAAAAGCTTAGAGAATGCCTGATACCTGATACCTGGTGATATAGATTAGATTACTTAGCAAATATTTTCTCTCTTTCCCAAACCATGCCAAAAATGTAATCTTCCCATGATGCTGATCTTGGCTAAGAGACTCATCTTGGCCAAGGGAAGATGGGTGGAAGTAGCAGGGTGCTTGTCTGAGCAGAGGCCTTAAGGAGCACCACCTGCTTCTACTTGAGTCTCTTGTTCTTCTGGTTCTCCCACGTGAGAAAGTCAAGCCAGTTAGTATGACTGGCCTTAGTGTGGCCTCAGAATGGGCTTCAGAGTCACCCCAGTACACCCTCAAGCACATATCCGAGAATAAATGGTTATTATTATATGACTGTATTTTGAGGTAACTTATTACAAGGCAATAACCAGCCAAAAGGTTAAAAAAAAGTCAAAAGTTAGCTATAATTATTAATACAAAAAACAAAGCAATCTGTCTTTTCATGGAAAGTGAATGACAGTTATTAGGGATCACTAAAAATACTTTATTCTCACTGCTGTCAAAAACATAGTAGGCTTACACTTTTCTGCCTACTAGAACTCACACATAACAAAGTAAACTGCCTTAGGTCAACATGAGCAAAAAAAAATGTGTGTCATTTTCAGGTAGAAGCTTCTAGAGATACTTTATCATGTTCTCTGTTCCTTCCTCCATGGTGGCCCACAGTATTCCATACAGCACCTCTGAATCAGTCTGGGTCAGAGAGCAAGAATAACAGTGAAATAGACTAGAATCTTCAGACAATATATGATCTATGTGTGGCATGAGTTAGCAATAAATGTTGTAACATTGTAAGACGTGAAGACTCTGAAATTGTTTGTTACCACAGTGTAACAGCCTATAATGACTGCTAAATAAAAACATGGTATAGGTGACATTGGCAAGAAGGTGAAATAGATCTGTGGCATCACACCTCCAAGAAAAGTATGAGTAGGAACTGTCCAAAGGCAAGAATATGCCATGAATCACCAGAAATTTGGGGTGATGTTAAGAAACCTGGGCTCTTATAATCAAGAGAAACTGTGACTGGTAAGAGAACAATCATTTTAGACTGTGCCATTCTCTCCCCCAGGCCAGCATAATGCCATTCATAGAGAATTTCCCTAGGCCCACAGCCTCCCAGGTGGGAGAAGGAAATTAGAGGTGAATGTGCCATCTCTCTGTGGGTCTGGGAATTTTCATAAGAAGCTCACTGTGGTCCTACCTCTTTAATATATGGTACTGTGAGAACTGACTATGCACATTAAGAACAATAAAACTAGACTCCTGTCTCTCATCTTATAAAAACAACTCAAAATGGAGGATTGAAAACTTAAATGTGAGATCAAAACTGAAAGAAATTCTAGAAGAACACACAGGAGAAATATTTTATGACATTGATTTAGGCAAGGAATTTTAAAAATAGGAACTCAAAAACACAATCAAGAAAAAATAGACAAATTGGATTACGTCAAACTAAAGAAAAATAGACAAAGAGGATTACATCAAACTAAAAAGATTTTGCACAGCAAAGAAAACAATGAACAGAGTGAAGAGACAACCTATAGAATGGAAAGTAAGCTATACATTTGACAGAAGGTTAATATTCTGCCACCACCCTAGACTGTGGCCATTCCTATATAAAGAACTCAAGAGCAAAAAACCCAAACAGACAACAAAAAAATTCCCTAAATAATCTGATTAAAACATGAGGAAAATTGGGCTGTGACTATGGCTCAAAGGAGTAGGGCACTGGCTCCATATGCTGGAGGTGGCGGGTTCAAACCTAGCCCCAGTCAAAAACTACAAAAAAAGAAAAAATGAGCAAAATACCTAAATAGACATTTCTCAAAAGAATACATACAAATGACCTGCAGGTATATGAAAAAATGCTCAATATTACTCGGGAACTACAGATCAAGACCACATGTTAGAATGGCTATTATCAAAAAGACAAAAAATTCAAAAGACTGATGAGAATGTGGAGAAAGTGAAACTTACACACACTGTTGGCAGGAATGTAAATTAGTACAGCCATTATGAAAACTAGCATGAACACTGTTCAAAAATTAAAAACAGAACTACCATATGATCCATAAATTCCACACCTGGGTATATATCCAAATGAATTAAAGTCTGTATCTCAAAATGGTATCTGTACTCCAGTGTTTATTGAAGTGCTATATAGTGATGGAATCAACCATAATGTCCATCAGTGAATAAATGAATGAAGAAAATGTATGAGGTCTGACAGTTAAGTTCACAAACTCGTCCTAGGAAAAGTGCTATATAACTTATTGCTGAATATGACTATGGTTACCTTCAAAATACTCCCCTGGAGAGACTATGCACTGAAGCCAGCATCTAGTTCAACCCAAAAAGCAATTTTAGAACTCTTTCTGGAATAGCCATCAAAGCTGTTGTATGACCCTTAAAGTCCTGTATGCCATCAAAATGTCTTCCTTTCAATATTTCCTTTATCTTTAGGTTAAAAAAAAAGTATTGGGAGTCAGATTAGGTGAGTGGGGAAGGTGTTCTAATACAGTTATTTGTCTACTGTCTAAATCCCCCCTCAAACATAGCTAGCTGGTGCATTGTCATGATGCTAGAGCCGTGAATTGTTGGCCAAGATTTTCAGTTAAAATTTTCTTGTTTCTCTATTGATGTTTACTTGGTCTACTATACTCATTACAGCCATCTGAAGATTTTGACCCACAATTAGACAAATTTTTGCAATGTTTTTATCAGTTGTGATCATTACTGGCTGCCCTGACCACTCTTTTCCTTAATGATACTTTCTCTCTCTTCAGAAAATTATTCAATCCATTTGTACACTGCAGTTTTCTTCATGGCCTTATTCCCATAAACTTGGAGTAACATGTCCCTGATTTTTTTGCAATGTTTTCTGTAGTTTTAAGTCACCAAGTTTCAGATAATTTGTTAGTGTGTCCTTGGGAAACTAACATAAAAGTTATACTGCCCAACTAAAAGCTAATGACTTTTCAAATGTTAAAATGACCCTTGGACCTGCAATCTTTATAGTAAGGAAGACTGAAAAACTTCCTTAGTATCCAAGAGGTCATTTTCCCCAATGCCCTCTTTAAATACAGACAAAAAGGATTTTGGAATACAAAGGAACTCTAAAAGGTGTAGCCAAAGACTACTGAGAACAAAGTTCTAGGCAGCCGCAGCCAGAGGATGAATCAGAGCCTCATCACAGAACATCACCCACCGCGGGGTGAGGTCAAGGCTGGCTTCCTGGCTGCATGACCTGTGCAGTTGCACAAGGCCCTGGGTTCAGAAGGAGTCCATACTTGGTTTAACATTCTATTAAAATGTTTTGAACAAGGAGCCATGCATTTTCATTTTGCACCAAGTCCTATCATGTAGCCAGTTCTGAGAAGAGTCCCGTACTAATGTCTGCACAATGAGATTTCCCAAATTGTTATAAACCAGTGACTATTCTGTATCTCTCACACTTAATGGCAATGTTTATAGCTATTGTCCTATCCCAATTCCCCCAATGAATATTATTGAGTCTGACAAGGAAGATAACTTGTTTCTTTTAATTCACTGTTCTTTTGAACAAAAGGAGCTACCTTCAGACGAGATGAGAAAAATGCCAACCATCACTCAGAGAACCTGGACTTTAGTTCCTCTGAAAGAGCTTGTTTCTGAGGGTCACACTGTGGAGATGAGATAATAGTCCTTATGGAAGGGATAATGTATTTTCCATGTACAAAGAAGAGCGGCAAATTATTTGGTGACAAAAGGAATAGGCTTGTGATAGTTGTTTGAGGGTTGTCAATACCCGTTGTCTTCCTGTCAGACTTAGACATGGGCATATGATTTGCTTTGATTAACACAATTTGAACAGAAGTTGTGAGTTACACTTTCAACAAGGAGCTTTACTACATACTTTCTCAAATTGACTGAGGAATTCTGCCACCACTCTAGATTGTGGCTATTCCTACAGCCAGGTCTCTGATTGTGGAAATAGTGGTGTAGCCCAAAGCATCCAGCTGATTCTCAACAAACAAATGGCATTTGTGAGAAAAGCCTTTCATGTTTAAAGCTATTAACTTTAATCTTGCTTTTTACTACTCTATAATTGGTTTACCTTGTTTGATCAGGGGAGAACATTTTTAAAAGTTCAATCCCACCAGACGCCAGAAGCGAAGACAGTGACAGCCAGGGGATGGGTAATCCGGATACCAGCTCAGCTGCCCCTCCTGGCCTCCCCCTCCCTGCCCTCCCTGCACTTCTGCTTCTTCCCTGCAGGGCGAGTAATTCGAAAGTTTTCTGAGGAAGGTGACCCTCCTGGTCGGTCACACAGACAGAGGAGATCAAGACCAAGACTAGTTATACACTGGGTAGCTTATAAACAACAGAATTTTATTTCTCACAGTCTTAGAGCCTGCAAATTCCAAGAAGCAGGTGACAGCAGATTTGGTGGCTAATAAGGTCCTATTTCTCATAAAGAGTTATATCTCGCAGTGTCTTCATATTGTGGGACAAGGCAGCTCTCTGGGGCTTTTTTTTTTTTATAAGGACACTAATCCTATTCGTGAGGGTTCTGCCCTTATAATTTAATTACTTCCCAACGGCCCCTTGTCTTAATGCCATCACCTTGGAGAATAGGATTTCTACATGTGAGTTTTTGGGAAATACAAACATTCAGACCATAGCAGGGAAGCTATAGACATCCTTTATCTGGAGGATTATAAAAACATACTCTCATCTGAATGTGATTGTAGATTTTGCCTCAACACTGCCTGAAATTCAGAAGTGTTAAGGTCTGTTTACACCTTTCTACTATAAAACTGTGACAGATTGGGGACACACACACACATATATATATAATATATGCACGCATACACACAGAGAGTAAAGAGTTTGGAAAATGAAGTTCTTGAAATTTAAAGTGAGTAGTTCTAACATTAGGAAAATTATCACCTTCTATTTGGAAATCCTACAACCAAACAACCCTGGTTGTATATATAAAGATGAGACAAATAACTGTTTCTCAACATTAAACAGCCTATTTACTATATAACTCTAAGATTTTTCCAAATGGCAGCTATGGTTATCTCACCATATTCTAACAGCTGTCAAGGATTGGCCCATGATGGTGTGAAATATAAGCCATCTGTTACCAGTGGGAAAATGATTATTCAAGAAGCATGGTGCTTTCACATCACGTATAGACCCACGAGGTATTTAGCTGCATAGGAACATGGATAAATAGGGCATTCTTTAGGGTAACAGGTGCCATCCAGAAGGGTTTGAAAGAACTATGAAATTGATCCAAACTTCACACTCTGGAGCATACGGATGTGCCATTATTTTCCCTATAGGAGTTGGTCCATGAGTGGAAATATCCCTGAGAAAAGGCTTTAGAGTGAGAAAAAAGGAAAAAAAATTGAGACACTCTTAATTAAAATGATTAAGTACCAGAAAGACAATAATTAAATTTCATCATCCTATTTTAAAAGTCAAAAATAGAGGTACCACAGATTTCCTGTAAGGTCTTGGTCAAGTGATTTAATCTTTCTGGCCTTTAGTTTCCACATAAGCTTAACTGGATTATGACATCTTTCCAACCACTCATTACGTTTTTATAAAATTTATATGATTTAATATTAAACGTTTTCTAAGAGATGAGATATAAAATGTCAGGTGTAGTTTTTATTATGGATCCTGATCAAGTGCTCAAACACCTTCACTTATATGGATTGAATTCGCTCTTGGCACCAATCTCTGAACTGATAAAATAATTTATAATGTTTGTCTCAAGAAGATGAAGAACATGGCAGAGACTGCTGGTTTCCTACACAGTATCCATTTTTCTTTCTTACCGCAGGATAAGAGGCTGAGAAGCTGAGCAGAAAGTAGAAGCTGAGAGACTCAGAAGCCAAACAGAGCTTTTGAAAGGTCACAGAAAAGAACCCAAAACTGAGGCTCATGCTGACAAAAAGTAGAAAATCTGACAAGCATTAGGATATTTTATTAGGGACTTCTAAAGAGGTACATTCTGAGGGTAATGGTCAGTAAGATCAGCCCTTACAGATACTAAAGGCCAGGTTGGAATCAGCTCAATACTCTGAATGGATTGAAGTGATCTCTCATTACATTTAATGTTCACCAAACACAAATGCCCTTCTAGATAACTTCATTAAGAAGGGGATAATCTTATTCTGAGCCTCAGAGTATCTTTAGAAACATCCATGTGTAATGCCCAGGATGTCTAAGACTTCAATTAAAACAATCAGGTATGCAAAAAGGCAAGTTATTGAAAATAAAGAGGAAAAAATATATCAGAAAAAATAAGCTCACAGAAGCTTCATATATTTCAGTTATGAAACAATGACTTGAAAATATCTGTAACAAATACATTCAAGAAACTAAACAAAAGATAGTGAAGGTAGCAGAAACTGGAACAATAAATAGACATTTTGGAATGAAAAACATTAGTTGCTTAGTAATAGCTCAACAGAAAGGTTTAATAAAATCAATTGACTTTTTAAACATTAAAAATTAAAATCAAGCAGGGTGGTGCCTGTGGCTCAAAGGAGTAGGGCACTGGTCCCATATGCCGGAGGTGGCATATTCAAACTCAGCCCCGGCCAAAAACTGCCAAAAAAAAAATTGAAATAAAGCAAAGAGAAACAATATTATATAAGATATAGAAAAGAGTGTGAACTCTGGGGAACAGAGTGGAATAGATGATAAACATTTTTCAGAAGGAAATATGAGAGAGTATATCGGGAAGTATTATAACCAAGAGTTTTCCAAAAAGACAAAGGATCTGAAGCTACAGACTCAGGAAACAATGAAAACTCCAAGTAAATACAAAGAAAACTATCCTCAGCTCACCATGGTGAAATTGCTGACAACTGAGAAACGAGAGAGAAAATCGTAAACTCAACCAGACAAAAAAGATATTTTTTCCCCTGAGGGAATACTAATAATACTTCCACTGACTTCTCAACCAATGGAAGATGAAATACAATAGAATAGTATGTTCATATTGCTGGAAAAATAAGCAAGACCCACAAAAAACCTTGCCAAACAGAGAATTCTATACTTACCAAAATTATATTTTAACAAGTAGGTAAAATAAAAACATTTTTTTAAAGGTCCTAGATTATAATTTTAACAAAAGAGTAAGAAAAGATATTTCATGGTTAAGGTCAGGTAACTATATAAATACAGGTACATGATAGACTGTGAGAATAAGCAAAGAGAACCTAATTGGAACCTTTTCTTTAGATTATTATACTGAGATAATAAACTAAAAAAAAAAATCCCCTGTATCCTCTGTCTAATCTACAAAATAAAAAGTTATCTGCATCAACTAAATTAGAATCACGTATAAATTCTATTTAATTGAAACTTCATAAAACCTCCTCATTTGAGACAAGGGAGATACGCAAATGCCATTAAGAAAGTGGTAAGGGGTTTAAAGGAGGGTACAAGCACTAGTGACCGTCTCTGCAGTGCCAGCTGTGGGAGCATTTCGAACTGTGGAAAACATTTTATTTATTGAAACAAAAATCTAGAGAGTTAATCATTAGCAGTTGCTTACTAAAGAAAACACTAAAGGGGTTGTTTTTAGGCCAAAAAAAAAAGTTCTGTGGTTCTGTGTGCCAAAAAGCTGCACAGGATAGACAGAAGTTTCTGCTGAGCTTCCTACAAAGCTGAAATCACCCCCATCCACTTTCTCATCTGGGAGAGGTATGGGGGGAAGAGTTTGCTTCCAACTTTATTAAGATTGTTGACAAACCCAACGTCTTGCCACTAAAGAAGGTTATCATCTTAGATTTCTGCCTATCATATTGCACACAAGAGAAAAAATAAATATAAAACTATAAACTTAAAAGTAAAAGGAAGAAAATACATACCAAGTGCACACCGATCAAGATAAAATGTGCATTTATATAGACAACAAAGAGAAATGCATAAGTAAAAAATGTTAATAAAAATAAAGAGATATTTCATAAGGACGAAAAGGTCAATCCACAATGTTAAATTTGAGATCAAATTTCAAAAGTAAAACAATATGTTTCTAGAAGATAACAGGAAAATACATTCATAAATTCTGTATTAGAAAAAATTTGTTAGCAGCATTTACCACCAAGGAAAAGATTGATAATTTAGAATACATTAAAATTAAGAATCTATTTAAAGAGTCCAAAGGCAAAACATCAAGTGGAAGAAGATATTTGCAACATGTAGTTGACAAGGAGCCTCCAACCCACTCATGCACATCAAGACAAAGGAAAATAACTCAACAGAAGGACAAAGAGACTTATCAGCAACCTTATAACAGAAGAAATCCCAAAGGCTGGTGAAATAGAAAAGATTGTGCCATCTTTTTAATCATGGAAATTCAGTATCAAAACAATCATGAGCTATCACTACCCACTCAGAAGCTACAATTAAAAATATATAACACTGGGATTTAGAAAGGTTTTAGAGCAACTGGAGCTCTCATAACTGCTGATGGAAATATTTAATGGTACAAGAACAGTGGAAAACTGGCAATATCTAAATTTCAACATCTATATAACCTACATCCCTAAGTATAAGCTTTACCAGATTCATATTACACAAATCAAAATACATGGATAACAGTAACCACAGCAGCACTATCTATAACAGCTGAAAACTAGTATCAGTACTGTAACAGACAGTCAAACTTGCTTCATTCATTCACTAGAATGTGAAATTTAATAAACTATTGCTACATATAATATGACAGCATCTCACAATTCACAATACAAACACCTGTCATGTGAATCTCAAACAATGCGGAATGACAGAAGCCTGACACAAAGAAACATAGATTGTATGATGCCCATAGAAAGTTAGAAAGTAGACAAAAATAATTAATGGTATTAGGAGCATGATAAGGATTATGTTTGGAGAGAAGTGTAAAGTTAATGACTGTAAGGTTAGTGGCCGGAGGGGAGACTTCAAGGTAGTTAATTACACTCCATTATTAAAATCTGAATAATGGTGAAAATGTGTTCACTTTATAATAATTTATCTTACTTATCTGTTGCATTGTTATGTGTACATATTATACTTCACTGAAATGTTACTGAGCATACAAAAGATTTTGAAAATAATGCTTAAAGAGTAATATTTTTACATACATACTGGATAATTTTATTAGTACTTTGGTACATTTTTGGATGGGAATTACTAGCCAGATGGCATGGTAAACTCCTGAAAGTTCGACTGTTCTTTTCCATTGTGTTGAAAATGAATATAATCTAAAGAGAAAGGAAATAGGTCTTGGTCACTACCCTTATTGCATACTCTACGTAATCTTCACCCAACCCTGTCAAATAGGTGGGTAGCTATCATTACATTTTACTGATGAGAATACTGAGTTACTGAAAAATTAAATGCTAAAGATCTCATATCTAGTACCTGCTAAAAATAAGAGCTCAAAATCAGATCTGCCTGAATCCAAATGCCATTTTCTTTCTCCTTGGCCAAAATATACAAAAGATTGTACCTAAGAAAATAAAATGAGCATAAAATTATGTCATTTTATGAGCAGCAAATTTATGCCCATAAAATCCCAAGTTCTAGCTCCAGGATTTGTGTCATTTGTACACACTTACCACTAAAAACAGAATATCTTTTTGTAGCACCACTAAAAACAGAATATCTTTTTATAGATTGACAAAACCATTAGAACTATTGGAAAAGTGAAATTTTTGTTATTGTTGTTTGTTTGTTTTTAAGAGATAGGGTTTCACTGTTTCCCAGGCTGGAGTGCAGGGGCCTGATCATTGCATACTGTAGCAATATTCAAGGGAAAATTTTTTAACCTATTTGCACAGATGATGGAAGATGGGAAAACATCTGAAAATATTTTTATTAAATCTGGTTCCTAAAGATTTTCAGAGTTTATAAGCTTCCAATAATAGAGTTATCTCATTGGCTCTGAATTTTATTTCCACCCTAAATGCCTGACATTTGCACTTAATGTTTAGTTAAAGTAATACAGCAGACACATTCCACTTCCTTCCAGTCATTTATGCTTTGCCACAGTTTGTGTGTACTCACTACTTCATTCGACACAAATAGTTTGAGTGTTCGGTGTGTACTAGGTACTATGCTAAGCAAGGCACAGAAGACAAAAGGTAGTCTCTGTCTTCAAGAAACATTCTGTATGGAAGAGAGATGAAATAAGTCACCACGCCTTTACAACCCAGTGGGAGCTTCTGCAAAAGCTGTTGCATATCCAGGGCAGGACAAAAGGGAGTCAGGGAAGGTTAGAAGAGAAATATGAGCATATCAGAAAGGGAACATGAGTGGAGCCAGACAAGGGCAGTTCATGAGCTCCCAGACAGCAGTCCCTGGCAGAGAAAAAAGCATGGGTATGACAAGGTAGAAAGTGCTCACAAAATTGAAACTTGTCATGTAGAATTTGAGTATTGAGTATAAAAAGAGTGTGTATCAAGAGATAAGTCAGGATAAATCAGCAGAAGGCATGTTACAAACATCACTGGAACTCATTTTAATAAATTTAGACTCCTCATCAGGGTAATGAAAAGCCATTAAAGAATTCTGATATTAGATTTTGATTATAAAAAAACATCACTTTAAGTACCATGTGGAATACAGACAAAAACTGGACAAAATTGGAGTCAGGGAGACATATTGCAAGGCTGTGTCAGGTAACCAGGCAAGAAATGAAGATGGTCTGCATTAGGGTAGAATCAATAGGATGGGGGAAGGTACAAAGTGCCTTCTGTAAGGAGAAACAATGGAGACAATTTGGCATGGAGTTGACAGGAAGGGAGAAGTCATGAATGACAGCCAGGTTTCTCACAGGGTAAGTGGTGGCACCCTTCAAGTGACATGAGAACTAATGGGGGAATGGTCCAGAAATCAGGAAGATGTTAGGTTGGGTATATGTTGAATTGAAGGTGGCAGTGAGGCAGCCATGCAGATATTCTAGTTGGCAACTTGAATACCTAGGACTAGAATTTGAAAGAAGAATCTGGCTGGAAGCTGAAATGTGGAAGTCATCAGGACTAGCAGTTATTGGAACCAGTGGTTAGGACAAGATTACAAGAGAGGAAGGTGACTACGAGGACCTCACCTTAGAAACAGTGCTACATACTTCACCGCTGAATATCACCACAGTCACCTTTGAAGTACTACCCTTGGGAAGATATGCACTGATGCCAGCACCTAGTCCACCCTTCAAAGCAATTTTGGAACTCTGTATCTAGAAAGGCCATTAAAGCTGTGGTCATATTATCCTTGATGTCTTGAATGTCATCAAATATCTTCCTTTTAATATTTCCTTTATCTCTGGGTAAAGAAAAAAGTCACTGGGTAACATATCAAGTGAGTAGGGAGGGTATTCCAGTACAGTTATTTGTTTACTGGCAAAAAACTCCCTCAGACAGTGCTATGTGAGCTGGTGCATTGTTGTGATTCAAGAGCCATGAGTTGTTGGCCAAAATTTTCATACATATTTTCCTAACTGTTTCTCTACCAACGTTTTCTTGGTCTTCTATGCTTCTCACAGTCAGTCAACAATTATGACACATAATTTCATATTTTTTTTCAATTTTTTTCATCAGTTCTTCTCTTTGCTGGATGCCCTGACTTTTCCTCATTAGTGAAATTTTCTCTCCCCCCTAAAAAAAATTTAATTAATTTATACATTGACATTTTCTTCACGGCATTATTCCCATAAACCTAGACTAACATGTCCCTGATTTTACTTTTTCTGTTGCCAAGTTTAATAATAAACTTGATGTTTGTTTGTTGCTCAGATACAAGCTCCAACATTCTCATGACAACACACAAAAGCACACAACAGCAATAATTAATGTTGCTTAACAAGACACTATCATGTCAACATGAACACAACTGTGAGACACTGATATACCAAGGTTATAACACTTTACCAAGTTGTTTGTATGGTGCTGTCAATGTAAGCACACAGTAGCAAGTTCATAAACTTAACTGTCAGATCTTCATATGACCAGGCCAGTAGTCATCATTGGTAATTGGGGTTTTGGAGGAGAAGGCACTTTCCCTCTTGTTCCTTCTACCTTTCTCCTTCTGTCACATGTTAGCACCTGTATCAGAGAAGATGCCAAGCAATTTTAAAACTGAGTTAGGAAGTAGAGAAGACCCAAGTCAGAAAACAAAGCAAAAACATTTTACTGATAGCTCAATCCCACTATCACAGTAAATGATGCCACACGTTGAAGAATCTCCTACATTTTCTACCTTCACCTGGGAAAGCAAAAGAATGAGTTCCCTGCATTGCTTCTGCCAGCATCAAACAGAGTAGATTGAACTTGTTATGTCAGCTAAGATTCTTTTCTCACAGATTTTGTTATAAAAAGATCAGTCTACTTAATGGTGTCTTATATTTACAAAGTGATTTACAGTTTTCAAAACACTTTCACACATGTTGTTTCATTTGAGTTTCACAACAACTTCACAAGGTCCATTATCGTCCCCATTTCATTGACAAGGAAAGAAGGAGGTGGATGTTTCTACTTCATCATTTATTAAAGTTTATATTTGGGTTTCTGATGCTGGTTCAGTAAAGTGAAAGTCAAATATCCTGGTTGGGCTGATATAACCTTCTAAAAGTTGCCACTTCTTACAATTCCTGGTCTGCTTTGGTCTGTATTCTAATTTTGTTAGAAAAGAGGCAGCAGTTTTGTGGTTAAAGGCAAGCTTGCAGTTGCGCCAGAAGTCTTGCATTTTACTTTCAACCATATCCAGGAAACTCACTTATGATGCCCTAGTCTATTTACCAAGCCAGGCAACTAGCACCTGTCTCCTGGGATTATGGCTGTTATGGGGATGAATAGGATGGCACAGTGTCAGTTGTCAGGTGTGATAGGCCGTGCACAGTAGAAAGCCATGATTCTTACATTTCCGTATGCATCACCTTCATGAGGAGCTTTGTAAAAACGTTAATGTCTGGGTCCCAACCGAGATATTTTGAATCATAATTTCCAGGAGTGGATTCAGCATATCTGTACCTTTAAAAATACAGTTGAAAAAACCAGCTTAGGTGTCATAAGCTTTACAATTTCAGTGAGGCAGCAGAGCAAGACAGCTGGCTATGAATGTGTGCTCAAGACTCAGATGTGCCTGAGCAGAACCACAGCTCTGCCACTCACTGGCTGTGTGAGCTGAGCAAATCACGCCACCCTGTGATTCCTGGCTGCCTCATGGTACTGATTAAAGGCATATAAAACCTCCACCATAGCTCCTTATGCAGAAAAACCTTCAAAACAGCCACTGTTCCTATACATATTAGTGCAACTCTTTGTGATTATGAGCAGGTGGGTCACTGAAGCCCCTGAACATGCGGCTTCTGCTTTCAGCTCCCGCTGAGGTGGCCTAGCTGTTTTCTCAGAGAAGACACCAGGAGCACTGAGAGCTCAGCCTGCATAAACTCTGAAACCCCCCCTTGTTTCTCAAACCTTTTTCTAGAACCCCAGAAAAGTGAAGAAAGGGTTTTTCTATGAAGCTCAGAGAATTACTAGAGACAGATCTACTGAAAGTCATAAAAGACCACTTTGAAACATGTGGTTCTGAAATGCCCTGCAGAGAAAAGGCTTAACTCTTGACTTTTGCTTGCCTCCCCGTCCCCGCCCCTTTAGGAAGCACAGACAAGCAGTTTCCCATCAGAGATGGAGCCCCCGGGTGGCAAGAGGTTCTGCCCTAAAGTGGCCAGTCCTTTCATGGGCTCTCCTGTGGATGTCTGCACTGACTCTTCATTCACACCCAGCTGTGAGGTGGGAGTAGCATCCTCTCTTACAGAGGAGGAAATTCAGCCTGAGAGAGTTAGAGTCATGGAACCAGGCCAGCATATTTTATGAAAGTTGCTGTCCTTAATGTCTCTGGGAAGAGGATTGATGCCTCCTAGCTTTCCTTCCTTCACGTGTGGCAACATGCTCTGTAGTATAGTTCCTCACCACTCCAATCCTGATGAAGAACCATTATCAGCATCACCTAACAACGTGTTAAAAAAAAGAGCGTCTCAGACCTAATCCTGGACCAACTCTAAGAGTCCACATATTAGTGAGGGTCCCCAGATAAGTTGAATGCACATTAATTAAATTTGAGAACCACTGGTATAGTAGTTAAACATACAAACTCCAGACCCATGCTTGCTAGGCTCTCACCCTTGCTTTGTCTTTCTGCCAATACATGACCAAGGGCAATTATTAATCTATTCATGCCTCAGTTTTCTCATCTATAAAATGGTCATGATAACAATACTAATTTCAGAGACTTGTATGTAAAATGCTTGGTCTATAGCAGGCTCTATACATGGCAGGAAAGATCTCTTTTTATCATTATTATATTACCACAACACTACTTAAGAGTGCAAGCCACTTTCTCCAGACCTTTAAGTCCAAAGTTCTTGGTCTAGGACCCTGAATTCTCTGTCCAGCCAGGTACTTACAAAAATATCAATTTTACATTACATTCCTTACTTCATCTATAGAACCACATTTAAGAAAATGTTCCTGGCAAACACATCAATCTTTAAGTCTTCACAAAGGAAAAGAGAACCACCAATCAGCCCAGCATGGGCTCTAACCTTAGTGCAGGAATTACACACACAACACTAGGTAATCAACCTGAGAAGTTTATGGCCCACCCACTTGAGAGTTTAGTGTTATTAGCTAATTAAAGAGAGGATGTGTCCTCTTTTATATATTGCACTTAATGAATTAGATAATCCCAGCCTAGTTACCATGGTATACTATTTATAAAGACCTGCCATTTGGTTGTAATTTTTCAACTGATTAGAGCTTAATTTCTCTTGTAAATTGCCTACAAGTAACAAATATACCATAGAAGGGTGTCCAGGTTTATGGCAAAGTAAAATTTATCTCTTTGGGCTTCCTTGCTCTTGAGGTAAAACACAGCACCAGGGCTTTGCTTGCCTTCGTATCCACATCCATCTGAGCAAGAAAGACACAGATGAAATGGCTGTAACAGAACTGAAACTACACAGCTGTAATGAAAGAGAAACAGTGGTTTTCCCTTTAAATATATTATGTTCTCTTGCTGCCTTATTTGTGTCTTTCTGGAATGACAAGTCATTTGTATAAAAATAAAGAGGAGACCTTCTACCTGAGTATATTTGAACAATTTATTTTTCACTGAAAGCTTTTAAATAAACCAAATCATATTATGATCTTCTCCCTCCCTCTGCCTCTACCACCCTCTATCTCAAATGCATGTACCTCATTACAACAAACGTCACTCATTTTTAGACTCCAATTTGCCACCATCCCACACAGACCTGCTGTTCCATCTCTCCATGTTAATTCCCATAAATAACTGATATCAAAAATGCAGAGTCTTGGAGATACACTTCAGAAAACTCCAGAAACCAGAAACTGGAAGGCTATCCAGGCCTTGGAAGTTTGCTAGTGATGTGTTTAATCTTTCTCTGAGGTTTCAGCAACACATTAAGGGTAGAAGGTTAGCACTGTCCATCATAAAATTACAGTAATATATAAAGTATGGCAAATGTAGCTTTAAAAAAATTCCAGAGCAACTTCCAAGTAACCCATATGTTCATAGGCTGCTTATATAGATGCAGGATAATTTATGTACCAAACACATATGTGATTCCTAAGACTTATTTAGAAGTCACAGTGTTTCAAAGGTTTTTAAGTTGAAGTCTGCATCTCTGGGGATATATGCCTTGGTGATGAGTGGCTATACCATGAAGCCAAGTCATCACACTATCTAAAAGAAACACACTGCAGCTTAAGTTAGCCAAAGATTCTGGAAACCTGACCCCTAACTTCCAAACAGTGAAATTACTTACCTGTGCAGGGGCCTCTCAGTAAGGAATTTTATGGATAAAAACAAGTCTCAGGGAGTGAAAATGACCTGCCCAAGCTGAAGCTATAAGTGAGACTAGTCAGGAATAATTGCCCAGCCTATCCAACCCATATGACATTGATAGCTATGTCCAAAGGATAGTGAGTTTTCCCAACTATATTTTCAATGAAACTGAAAAGATCACAATATGTTCTTTATTGTGAAAATTTTAGTTTATTTCTCTGAAACTTTTCTTTAATATACCTTATGGCAGTATGTCTTGGCATTTTCTTCTAGTGAAAACTATTAGATACAGTAACTAAATGTCATGAACTGTATCTGAAAGGAACAAAATTAACCTGAATTCAGTTCTTAGAGTTCAATACTTTTCAAATTATTTTCTTCAGAATCCTAGAGACTCCAATAGAGGTGGACCAAAGACAACTAAGGAAAAGAGAGGAAGGAGCTGAAAATTTGGGGCTCTGCCTCTCATCCTTTCTTCAACTATACCAGGATTCATTTCAAGAAAGGACTTTGCTAATAATAATAATAATAACTTTAAAAACTACTATTGTAAACCAGTCAGAGGTGAGATGGGAGAGATATGACATAACACACAGATCTGGTGGCCAAATATCTCACTTTACAAATTAGTGAAGCACTAATTATGTGGAGGAGAGATCTAACTGAATTTCTACCTACAACCTATTTCAGGGCTTGGAAAACCATCTCAATTTACACAGTTGTCCCAGTGGGCCCTTTCAACAGAGTCCTAGTCACATAGCCACCTTCTGTAGAAGACATATATAGGATTGACATGGTATATTATTAAATAGTTTTCCTCTTTAATAGTCCACTTTACACCAACAGGCTCAACATTCAGAAGAAGAAAGAACCAATAAGCTAACATAAAATGGAATTCTGTACAAGGCAATTCTGAGTTGTCATCTATGATTGTTCTGCACAAAGAGAAAGATAACTTTCCTTTCAATAACATCCAGTCTGAGAAGACATCACGGATGATTATGTTGCCACACAAATAAATTTCATTTTTGCCCATTTGGAAATATGTTCACTTATCCCTTTCCTATAATACTCATCATTTAATAGAAAAGATTGCTTTTTCTGTAAACCACCAGTTAATAAATATTTTAGAGTTTATAGGGCTTGTAGTCTATGCCACAATGATGCAACTCTGATTATAGAAGAAAAGCAACCACAGACAATATGTAAACAAGTGAATGTGGTGGTTTTCAACAAAACTTTATTTATAAAAATAACCAGTGGGCCATATTTGGCATCTGGACCATAGTCTATCAGCCCCTGGAAACAGAAATCCATTTAAATATCTTTCCTCCATATAAATGATGTTTCAATAATTTGGAAAGTGAGGATTTGAAAATTAATCCCCTCCATGTAAGGTATTAAGTGTTGTCAAGGTCTTTTGCTAAGTTGTAATTAAGATGACTTTTAAAAGCAGATTAAATACAACCCATTGTCCTACGTATTCTAAGTTCATATCATAGCCATTCAAATGAATTGCCTACCTGCACATATTTTGTCATCAGCATGGAAAACCTTGACATTATGGTCCAACCAAGACTTTAATCAACCTAATTAACTAGTGACAGTATGGAAACATGTACATCCTTAGTTAAATTAATACTTCAACAAGAATTCATGAAAAGAACGTAAGTTTACAAATGCATCTGAACCATGAAAAATACATTTATTTATTTCCTGAATAAAAGATAGTCAACAGTACTTTTCCACCAAATAAAATACTTTGTATTAAATAACTAGCTACAACACACATCTGCTCACAAGAAAGCATTCTGAATGCTTCCCAGAGGCATGTCTTAACAGAGTCACACAGATGTAAAGAAACCATAGATATAAAAATTAATGATTTTGCTAAGGAGTCATTGTGTCAGAAAACATTGAATGTTTGAAAAACAGTGATAGAGGTCACATTTGGAAGTAAAGTTTGACTAGCCCCACTTAGGGCTTCACTTTGAAAAAGGCACTTTACTCTGAGTCTTGTATTTTCTGTATGCAAAATGAGAGTTCTGAATTAGATAATACTCCAAGTACCAAACACCACCCCAAGTAGGAGGCACTGGAACAGAAAGAAACACTACAACAGGCTTCAATCCTTGCCTTATTAGCTTAGTGACCATCAACATTCACTTAACTTCTCAAAGCATGTAAAGTGGGCCTGATACTAATATTCTATCCCCATTCTGTAGGGATATTGCAGGGACTGATATGCTGATATGCAAAAAACCTTTAGTTTTGTATGTCTGGATTATAATAAATATTAATTGCTTTTGATGCTAGATAGATAAAAATTCCAATAGAGTTTGAAAGTTGCCACCCTTTAAACCCTGCAAAACCAAAAGCTAAAAACATAAAACTAGTGTCCAACAAAATTGTTTCTTAGAGGATATTGATGATTGATTGATTGATAAGCAGAAAGGCTGTAGATACACATAGTTATAAATATGTGATCCTCTTTTATATGGACCCATACAAAATGTGTCAAGTAACATTTAATTCAAAAATAATTCTTCTAGAGGGGTAATGATAAATTCCCTCCCCCACCTCCTGAAAAAATTCCACCTATCCTAATAGTGGGGAAAGATCAGACCTGATTTGAGGGGCTTCTCCTCATTTGTCTTAAAGACAATTGGATTTCCCCAAATAGAGATTTTTTTTTTAAAACAAAGAAAATAGAAAAAATTGCTAAATAAAGCCAGGAATCTTAACTTCAAAGAGCTTAATGAATATCAATGCTCCAGTGGAGAGTGATGCAGCAGCCAGTGGCCAGTGCAAGAGAGATAAAGGATCTAGGCCAAGGTAGGGTGTTGGGGTCCCTCCTGGAGGGCAGGATCCCTTAAGACCTATGGAACTGGTAGTGATCAACTGAAGAAAAATAAAGTTAAAAATGGCAAGAAACACAGAATAGAGATTTCAACCCCCATCACTAGCTTATGGGGTTCCAGCAAGTGGCCCTTAGTATTTGTTCCATCCAGCTTTTATTGAAGGCTATTTTCTCATTTAGCACAGAGGGTGAGCTGAGGAAGGGAACAAAAACATCAGCAGATTCTCTGAGTAACCATATTAGTTTTTATTCTATCTATAATCATTAACTTCAAGAGTCTGAGCAACCTTGAAAATTTCAAAACCTGAACCTTGTAGGGGTAACCTCCTGTCTGTGGTTATGCACACAGATTCCTTGGGGGAGGTTAATTCACTTTAGTTCTCTATGGAGCAGATATGACAGTGTCAGCCTCCTCTGAAGAACAGGTGGGAGAGAAAAATTTTCCTCTGATCTCCACCCAGAGGTGTCTTCCTCTGTTATTAGGGTATAAACCTTCCTACCCATATTTCAGCATTTGAGCTGTTCCCTTGATCTCTGTTCTGGACATAATACAAATCCCCACAATGGGTATTCGCTTTGACTGTTGACTGGGCTGGGGATGGCCTAGTTAATGTTTCTTCCTAGGCCTTGCTATAGCCTCCCCAATAGCCATTGTCTTCTTCAGAGTGTTCACAGCCTCAGCAGGGGTGTTTGCAAGCTGTATCCCTCACAGGCTAGGCTTCTAGGAAAAGCAGGAAACTGCTTGGATAAGGAATTTAGCAGCTGGTTTAAAAGTAAGCTAGCTAAACTACATTTATTCCACCTTGCTCAGCTTATTTCTCTGTTTTTCCTTTTCTCTGTGGGGTGTTTTCCCTTGCCAAGAAGGGGATCTTCAGTGTCCATTCTTCCTGCAGTAGAGGAAAGACAGCCTGTGGATGGCCCATATGGAAGAAGACCCAGATCATCTAGTAAGAAACCAAATGGCCTACATGACAGAAATCAGCCTAAATAAAGGGCAGATAGTAAATGCTGTAGGCCTTATGTAACTTCAGACCTCTTTTGAAAACAGTCTGATGTTTTTAGTGTGAAGCAATCATTGATGATGAATAAACTAATGGGTGTGTCTGTTTCCCAACAAAACTTATTAACAAAAACAGAAAGAAGGCAGATTTAGCCTACAGGCCATAATTTGAAGCCCCTGCTTTATATCAAATCTCCTTCTGACTGATTTCTTTATTTTTATTAATTTCTTAGTGGGAAAATAGTTTTCAGTAACAGCCTCTGGAAGGATATGGGGATGCTATTGCTTCTTGAGTCTTGGCCTACCTTATTTCTGTTACCTTCATTATAGCTTAAGCTATAAGCAAAGATTATAGCTTAGGTAAATATAGAATTATTAGAAATCAGTAGGATTCAGGCACATTGCTCCTCTATCTCTGATAATACAGGGAATAGTGGCACACTATTTCTAGTTTTCTTTATTTTTACTGCTGAATTGTCTCAAGTCCAGAACATTGAACTAGCCCACAGTTTATTAGCAAATGATTTTTATTTTTTTTGTTATCAGATAGGCTCCTTTATTTTTATTATTATTTTTTTATTTCAGATTAATGTGAGGCTACAAATGATCAAGTTACATTGCTTGCATCTCTAAGGAAAAGTTCAAGTTGTAGTTGAGCAAATGATTTTTAAAAGATACTTCCTTTAGAAATTATTGATAAGAAAAAAATGGCTAGAAGAAAAGTAATCAATGCAAATCCCAATAGGCATGCAACAGTGAGTTGACAGATATTTGGTAGAGATTTCCATATTCTTTACCGTCTTCTTACATAGTTTTTAATAGCTATACGAAAGGAGGATGAGAAGGGAGAGACAGAAGGGACTTTAGTTCTTTTTATTTCTCTAGAAGTTTTACATCAGATTTAGTATCTTCCTGAATCTGTGAGACTTTGAAAAATCAATTCTCTAGAACCTTGTACTTTTCTTCTAACTAGCCTGTCTCACCTGGGGACATTTCACAAATCAGCCACCCGTTTGAACTATTGAATCAATTCACACATCTGGTGCTTTTCCTCTGTTGGTTCACATGACAGAGAACAATTTTATGGATTCAGAGAATGGGCCCTGGCAACCACAATGGGAAGAGGAGGCTTTTATTTTGTTTTGTTTTTTGTTGTTGTTATTTTTGTTTTCTGTGGTTTATTTGCCAAATCAGAGTCCAGTTATTTGTGAGTGGTTGGAAACTTCAGCCAGACAAAGGGATATACCAGAGAATTTCTTCTCTCAGCTAGAATGTGTGTATTTGCTAATTTGGTAGCAA
>CAUYQV010128790.1:0-40270 GCA_963574575.1 Galagoides demidoff | reverse complement strand
CATAATGCCCTGAAAGTCATTTCTGTGTTGCCCTGTTTTCTTTTAAAAAACTTGATGCTAATATAAAATAGTAAGGTTCAATCAAGCCTAACACCTACGTTATTGGTGCTTGAGTTAGTAGCATAGAAAATGTGTGTGTGTATCCAGATACTAATAAACACATATGGGTAGATGTAAATGTATATACACAGATACACCAGTATGTTCCAGAATACTAATTACCACTGGCCTAAAGAAAACCCAGCAGCAGGTTCCTGTGAGAATGCCCCACTAGTGTTCACGCATGTGAATTTTTTGTCCACAGATTCACAGTGTAAGGGGCAACCTGTGCTATCTTGGGTTGAACATGTGGTAAGGAGAGTAAGACGTGAATATTAACTGCTGGAGTGTGTAAAGCTTTGCAGCAAATAAAAACGTGTGACAATTATTATACATTCCGTCTACCATATGAGAGTACTGGGCTTGGTGTTTTCCTCGTAATGAATCCTCCCAACCTCCGTATCTATAGAGAATCATCTCCATTGACAGAGGAGGAAAGGGTTTAGAGGCTAGTGGCACAGCAGGTACATTGGGGTAGGAGCCTCGGTCCCTTGACTCCACTGCCATTATTATTCACTACAAATAGAGGATAATTAAAAGTCAAACCGAGCCAGGATGAACAGGAACTGAACTGAAGGTAGAGTTTCAGGGATGATAAAGTCTGAATAGGAAGCTCAAAGCCAGTGGAAATAGACCTGAGACTGGGAAGAGCCAGGGGTTTGAGGATGTAAAGTGGAAGACCTGCAGGAAGGCCAGGGATCACATTAGACTGAGATGCTGGCAGCCAGGAACTGCAGGGCCGCAGAGGACGCGGCGGCGTGAAGCATTCCACACGCCTCACACCAGCTGAGAGCGTGTCCAGGACCAGCACGCTCATCCATTTGAGACCATATTGTCACTGGCAAGCAAATACTGGATTACCAAACCCCAACAATAGCCCTGTGGAAAAACAGCTGGTCTTGTCACTAAAATTAGCCATATCTATCTTTAGTTTCGTGGGATATGCTTTCTTTCACAACCACTCTTTTCATAAATGTCCTAGTTATCCAAAAACTTACACTGTGATTAATAAAATCTAAGACAATAATTCCAAGGGTGAAATTTTTCATCTTTCATTTCTCTTAGAACATGACTGTCTAGGGAGACCCCCATGCAACGCCACAGACAGCAAAGCACATGCTCTTGACCCATTTCTCTCCTCCAGATGACCACGAGCTGATAACAAGAAAAGCCCAACGGGCAGAACATTCATGGCAAAGCCTCACAGCTACTATTTCTGAATGAAGCTCTCTAGTCCCACTTGCATGAGAAAGGTTTTTTAGGCAGAAGTTTATCCCGTGGTGCCAAATTTTGAGGGAAAAGAACCAGATTTTAAGGCCATTATTATTTGTTCCATCAAGTTTCAGGAAATTAATAATGGTAAAAACTCAGAATATAAAGAACTGAAAAAGGATTAACCTTTATAGCCTTTTATTAGCTCATGATATCTGGTAGACCTTCATTGCATAAATTTGTAGGGAATGTGATAGGAAATACTTTCAAATGAAAAACTTATATATGAACTATCTATAAACAGTTGAAGTTGTCTATTTATTCCTGGTTGAATTAGCCATTACTCCATGAAGACATGAGGTCAGGAAATAAAAACGCTGTTTGAACTATAGCCCCACCTTTCCTCTCTGAGCAGAGACGAGTATTTTGTAGAAACCTTGGAGCTGGATGCGGTAAGGACTATCCACCCCACCGTAGACTGTACCCATGGCAACTTGCCTCCAAGATGGTGCCACCCACCACGTACTCCAAGTTCTCTGCTTTTAACTACCCTTTCTACGCCTATCGAAGACTCTGAAGGTTATCAGGCCTCATAACCTTCACACAGAACATATACGATCTTGAGAGCCACCTGACTTTGCCACAAAACATTCTTCACAGTCAATGCCTACAATTTCAGAGGACATAACAAAAAAAAAAAAAAAAAGTGGTTCAACTTGTTAAATAGATCCCAATCTCTTAAAGTGAGTCTTCTCAACTTCCTTTTGCTCAGCACTACACAAGGTTACTGCCCAAACTGCTGAACTGACACTGACACAGAGCCTGTGTTCCAAGTCCTCTAGACCCATGTCCATCTATCTGATCCACTCATGGCCAGGCTGAGGTTTATGTCTCTGTAGAACAAGCATCCTTAAACTACGGCCCGCGGGCCACATGCAGCCTGCCTAGGACATTTATCCCGCCCGCCGGGTGTTTTTGCTGCCTGTCCTGTTTAGCAGCCGACTTGTCCCAGGGCCCGCAGTCTGGTCCTCCAATGGTCTGAGGGACAGTGACCTGGCCCCCATTTAAAAATTTTGAGGACCCATGCACAACTTGCTGAGAAAACTCCCGCAAGGCCTGACAGGTTTATGAAATCATTTTGATGAGCTTGTGAGCTTGTGCTGAGTAGACACACACTGCATCCTGAGGCAAGCACTGACACGGCTCTGAAAAGTGCGCTCTTCCTCCATCCATGTCTTTTGAATAAAGAAAATACGAAAATGTTCCTATGAGAAAGCCTGGGACCTGTCAAATGCCTGCCTGGCTAACTGGATTCATCTACAGCCTCTTAACTTAGCATTTTATCCAGGGCTCCTTTTGCTCCCCAAGGGAAAGCATATGTAAATTACATTGGAAAGCACTTTATAGTTTTAAGAAACCTTTTTAATAAGTCATGAATTAAACAGGGAAGATGTATTGTTTACCTTGTTTTACCAATACAGAGAATGAGATTTGTTTAAGTTTACTCAAGGACTAAAGCAAGAACCCAAACATAGGTCTTCACCCACTTAGGACGGGGCACCTTCTACCCTAGTCCACCACCTAGCAAGGCAGTGAAGCCTGGAGGCCAAGAGTGTGGCACCTGCACTCACACTGATTAGGTAAAAATGTGGGTTCCACCACTTGCTGCTGTGAGTTTGCACAAGTTTCTCAGCCACTGTGCCTGAATTTCCTCACCTATGAAATGTGGATAAGAAGAGCTACAACATGATCACAGAGAGGATTACCTGAGTAAATACATCTTGAATATTTTGAAGTGTCCAATACATTATAATCCTTCCACTATTATTGTGAAAATTAAATGTATTTGTTTAAGTGAAAATATAGTAGAAGTTCAGTAAGACAACCCCCCATGGGACTTAATACTGGTCAACATACAGACAGAGGTGGTCAACATAAGGAACTAGGCCTGTTGTACACTGAACATGTATGATGCCTGTCCAGTCTATGCAAATTGGGTAAACTTAAGGAGGTGGTCAGTGTAAAGAGGTGGGCATCTCCAGAGGTTCTACTGTACTGATGAAGACTAGCACAAAGCAGCTGATCAACTTTTAGTTAAATGAATAAACCAGTAAATAAGTGGTTAGACAGAACCACACCAATGGCCATCAATATTAGTCTAATATTCATGTGGAATCTTGGCAGGAAATTAGTCATGGGGAGAAAGTGAAATTTTCTAGGCACCATGGAAACGAGGGCCCATTGATTGAAAAAGGAGGATGTCCCTGTCATGTTTTTCCCATAAGCACCTGCCAACCTGGAAAGCGGATCCATTCATTCATATTCAAGCCAAAGAGGTGTCACAGAGCAGCATCTCAACAAGAGGTGACAGTGGTTCCACGCACCCCTCTACCTTTCTCTCACCGGCTTCCCTACTCAACGCCAGGGATGCCTCCGCCGCAAAGGTTCCACCTAAGCCGATGACAATTTCCTTAGCCTTGGAGAGTACAAATTGACTGTTTCAACAGAAAAGAAAATAGAGTCTCCTTGTAGCTTATTTGAGGAAAAATCCACTATCTGCATGATCACTAGGAAAACTACTATGAAAAACACTTAATAAACTGCAAAGTTGCCATGTAACTGAAAGGTCCCATTTTATCTCCTTGGGAGGTACAAACAGCACAAAAACGCAGGTCCTTTGGTTTAGAATTTATAAATCAAAGTTAAAACTAAATAAGTTCTCCTGAAGGACCTACACAGGATATGAACTTGGTCCCAGAGTTCAGTTTCTGATGAAATAGCCTGCAGCTCTTGCTCATGGACAGAGCTGCTTGGAGCCAGAATACAAACAATTTTACTTTTCGGTTATGCAGAATCTATTGTTACATAACATCCATGACCAGGATAAGAACAAATTGAGGAAACTAATAATCATGAATGAAGTGCGGTATTCTTCTGCCTACCAAGTGACCAGCAGTACCAACCTTCAAATCTCTTTGATGCCAACGGCAGCCGTTTGAAGGATAAAAAGCCTCAGAAGGTTGGTCTGATTGCAACATCTCATCACCAGCTGAGCCTCCACAATGGTTTATAATTTACTGGGTAAAAACAGATAGTCAAACATTGGTCATGTCCCCTGAAAGGCATCCAGGAAGCTGTCCTTGCTTATTGCACTGCACACAGCTGGGGAAGTTATGTAGCAGTACTGTGATCCCTTATGAAATAGCTGCCCTCCAGAACTTTAGAAAAAACAGCGAGTCAGAACATAAGCGTCAGGGCAGGAGAAGTAGTTCCTAATGAAAAACCGAACAGATGCCAATTTGAAAATGAAACCCAAATGTACATGTTATAAGTGCTCTTAGGAACAATTGTCCATACAGAAGAAAATTTGTTCTCAAAGTCATCTTATGAAATTACTGAGAAATATAAAGCATATCAGCCTCAATGTTTCCTAATGATCCTGATAATGCTGAACACTCATCATATTGAACGTAGACTTCCTTTTCAATCACAATTTTCTGACACATAAAAAGCACAGATTAATAGCAGGGTTTGCCAGATTGCCCATAATAATCTCCACAAATTCAAGAGGCTCAAACACTCATGGCCAGGGGATTGTCACTGTGACCTAAGACACCACAAATTATGCATAGAAATAATATGGAGATAGCTCTGGGGCTCTGATATTTTTCAGATGCAGGAAGAGGTGTCTTCGCCATTCAG
This sequence comes from Galagoides demidoff, assembly GCA_963574575.1. NCBI lineage: Eukaryota > Metazoa > Chordata > Mammalia > Primates > Galagidae > Galagoides > Galagoides demidoff. The sequence goes on along the minus strand of CAUYQV010128790.1, from coordinate 35,257 downwards.
TGCTCAATTTTAAAGTGTTTGCAACAGGTGGGCATCAAACTGCCATAGCTAGAAGGAACCACAGAAATTATTACTTGAATCCTCTCCTTTTATACCCGGTAACAGAGACCCAAAGAAGTTAACCGCTTTGTTCAAATTTTCTGGAAATGAGGTATGTGACACTCAAGCTTCCCCAGCCCCAACTTTAGGTTGATCTGATCATAAAGAGAAAAACAAAAGCAAACATGGATTCCTAGAAAAAGTAATTTTTCTTTGTCCCTCTTCATTCCAGACCCCACGTTTCCTATGAAGACAGCCTGTTTCCCTCAATTCAGCTCCAGCCCAGCAGGGTTCTCTCCCCAGAAGTGCACACACAGCGTTCACAGCCAAGGCCCAAAGCTGCGCCTTCTGCAGCCTCTGCTTTCTCTCCTCCATTCCCACTGGACACCAATCCTTCCTTGGTCCTTCATGACCGTGAGTATAAGCAGTATATAGATAAAGCTGGTTTTGCTTGAAAGGCCGAATTTCTGCTCATTGGCTTATGACTGGTTTGGCCGTTGGAGTAAGTCCCCTATGCTCCGTAATCTGTCTTTTTTTAACTTCCTTTCCACGTGTCAGTCTGTTGCTGTCTTGCAGTGCTCACTGCTGAGCGTGTGAGTGTCGGGGGGTGGGGTCACATGTGCGTGTTTTGTTTAGAAAGGAGGATTGCAATCGCCCTTACCCTCCCTTCTAATGGCGATTCAGCAACTGGAGGATACAGTTTATAAACTGAGCTCCATACACGGACGGCTGGTTATTTCTTCACATCTAACACTGCTTCATCTCCCAGTGGCTTTGGATGTGGTTCAAACTAACATCACGAGCGAAAGAAAACTATCCCCCTGTGCTTTGACCTTACGTGGTTAAGCAGAGAGTCCACGACTGCAAACCAACTGGCAAAACTACCTCCTAACAACACAAGTGAAGTAAGAAAAGGGCTGTTTAATGTTTAAAGAGTCACTACGGTATGGCATTCTTCCTGACTTATCACACCTATGTAAACAGCATTGGAGGGGAAAAACAATTTTAAAATCCAAAGACTATCTTATTCCATTTGGGCATCAAAATATTTAAGCGCTTTTATTGAATGCTGTGCATAAGGAAATGGTTTACCTTCCAGCATTTTCTGCAGACTGTTCCTCATCACATGGATGTTCTCTATCCCGATAAACTGAAACTTGATATTGGAATAATTGTCTTCATTCTCATAGCCTTTCCCTGCAGCACGGTTTGCCATTGCATTAAGCTGCAGTGGTCAGCAAAACAGAACAACCATCAGTTACATTCAGGACATGAGACAACCGAAACACTTCACGGACACCATACAAACGTTCAAAATGATGTGCAGACACATAGCATCCCTTTGGTCAGGGAACACCGTACCGAGCTAAGTAGGGTCAAGCCCTTGTGCTGAGCTTATCCTCGACAGTGTGCATTTGTTGGTGTGGCTGGCATCTTCCTAGCTCAGAGGCGTTCCATAGATAAACCCCTCTGGAGATGCCTCTTGCAGGTCCCTGTCAGAGGTGCCACACTGGATGGCACCGTGGTCCGTGACAGAGCCACGTTTGCCCCAAATTAATACCACATATTGCAACCTGCAGGTTTGCAGAAGAGTTATCACAGGAACATCTGTCAATAGGAGGCTCTACAAGTCACAGTATTGTGCCTTTCAGTAGGATACTGCCAATAAACGTGTTCTCAAATAGGGATGGTTGTGTCATTCTAATTAGTCCACAAGGGCTTCTACCCCCCCCCCCCACTTACCCAAATAAACCTCAAGCAGGAACTGTAGATGCTTAGTCTCCTCCAGCCTCCATATTTAAATCTAGAGACCTGTTCAGTGAGCTTTGGACTGTTTTCATTTTCATAATTTTGCATACAAAAAGTTGGCATCTCCTAGTGCAAACTGAGTTAAATGATAATGGACTTGAAGAAATTTATTAAACTCAAACTCTGCCCTTGCCCTGGGTAGCTAAAATCAAGGGGTTAAGTCCTACTTTAGCTGGGAAATGCATAGGTTTCTAGAATGAATAAATCATTGCTGATACTCCGATCTTGCTGTTTTACTAAGTAGGCCATCACATCCTAGAAACCGTATCCACTGACCATTCTCTTCTGCCCACAAAGGTCAGCAGAGATCTCCCAGGCAGAGACCCTATGCCAGGACTCAGCACCACAAAAATACCTGCTTTAAGAGCACAATACAAAGCAGTACTTTTCAAAAAGCTAAGTTCAAAGAGCTGAGTTAAGTTAAAAACACACATTTTCTTTGTCCCAGATTCTCTTACTTCTGAGCATCTGACAAAATTAAAAGTACCAGCACATAGAAACAGACATTTGAGAATATTTATTACAATAGTTTTTCAAAACCCATGAATAATGAATATCTCAATAGGGCAATGGCAGGATAAATTACAGTTTATGCATGCCCTGGACTACTACCAGACACCACGGAGAAAGGCACAGATCCTTCAGTGTATATATACCTATACTCCCCAACTTACAATGGGGTCGTGTCCCGATAGACCCATTGTAAACTGAAAACAACCTAAGTTGAAAACACGTGGCTGCCCGGGAGCTGTGCTGGCTGCTGCTGCCCAGCATGGCAAGAGAGATGCAGTTTCTACAAAATGTGTATCACTTTCATGCCATTATAAAGTCAAAAAGTTGTGAGCTGGGGACCCTCTGTATACAGACTTGGAATTGGCCCATGATGCATTAAGTGAAAAGAGCAAGTTGTGCAAAATTCATACGTTCGTCCACTTTTTGTAAAACAAACAGACTTCCAGGAATGCATTTGTGTTTATAGTTGCTTACCAAGCAGAATCAAATGTATGGAAGAAGATAGTAATCTGGCAGCAGCTACAGCAGAAAGACAGAGGGTGGCAAGGGGCACAGGAACATCACCCATACCCAGCACCCCCTCACTATTACAAAGTGAAAGTTTACAAAGTTTGCAATTTGAATAATAGGAATAAAATGTATTAGAAGGGAAAATAAAATGGCAGAGGGCAAGACGTTGCCACGGGGGATCAGGCGGACAGCCACCTCACATGTCTGTAGCAGTCTTGCTCTACAACTGAACTCAGTGACATCAGAGTATAATCGTCTTACCACAACAAATAAGTAAACGAGGTGATGGATGTGTTCATCAGTTCAATGTAAGCATCTCCCATTGTATATCCAAACAGTGCACTGAACCCCATAAATGCATCAATGTTCACAGTTATGATTTAATAAGAAAAAAAAAAGGCAACACACCTTCTCCAAGTCAGCATGTACTTCAAAAAGTGAGCAGAAGGTGGCGCTATTTAATCTACCATCCAAAGTGTAGTTGCTCATGATTTCCACCTACTTTACAGAATCTAGCATGATAATGTGAAAAAAGCTGAACTCTCAAAGCAAGAAATGTGGTTTTACAATTAACAAAAATTCAAGATGTTATTTTGGACAGTAGACAGATAGATAAAAAGATATAGCATTCTTGGGCGGTGCCTGTGGCTCAAAGGAGTAGGGCGCTGACCCCATATGCTGGAGTTGATGGGTTCAAGCCCAGCTCTGACCAAAACTGCAAAAGCTGCAAAAAAAAAAAAAAGAAAAAAAAAAAACAACTATATATATAGCATCCCTTAGAAAAATAATTCAGTATTAGTAAATCAAATTTGGTCCTCTGTCTTTTTAGTTGAGAACCCCATGTCATTTTAGCTCCTAAAAATTCTCAAGGAGGTAAGCTCTACAGGTGGTGCATTCCAGTTTCAATTTATGTTTCAGAAACACAACAGACACATGAAAAACAGGGCTGCAAGATCACTTTGCTGTTTGATCATCTAGCCATCTCTGGGTACAGATCAAGTTCATAAGTGAATAAGAAGAACTCTGGAATTTCCCAATAAACACTCAGTGGTCACCCACTGCATACCAAGCAATGAACAAAAGAAAAAGATGACTGGGAAGCTGTTCTTGTCATCTTCAGTTTATAATTGAGTGTGGGAAGGAAAGTGTGTGGTGCCAGGGGCCACAGTCAATCCCCCCAGGACTGGGTAGGAGCTGAGTGAACAGTGGAGATAGTGGCCATGGCAGGAGCTGGACTCTAGAGAAGGCCATCTGGCTGGGGATCGGGTGTAACATCCCGTGAGAGAGTGGAAACTTGAACTGGACCTTCACACAATCTGCAAGGATGCAGGGGCATTCTAGACCCATCTGCGTATTGTGGGAGGGACGGAGAAAGGACCAGAGAAGAGGTCCATTGTAATTTGCAAAGCCAGACGAGGCTGCAATTCTATCTTCATTGGTTGTTATCCCCTTTCTGGTTGATACCAATAGAACATCACTTCCCTGTGTATCATAAATGCCCAGATGGTACATCTCCCAAGGCATGTGTGTGTGTTCTTAAAGGTGGAGAGCACACAATTCACTGACATGGGAGCTCCACTTGGCTTGAGAGTATTCCAAGCCCCTCAGCTTTCCCTGCCACACACCTGATAGTCATATGCAGCTGGGGATCAACTTCCTTCCTCACGACCACTTGACCCACAGGAAATTTCTCCATCCTTGTCCTGTCAATGCCAACTGTTCCACAAGCCAGCGTATGTGCACATCCAATTAGAACGTCAGGTCCTGGCTTCCCCTCTTTGAAGGATTCCCAATCTTCACAACTGAGTTTCTTAGATGCCCTTTCATGGGACCCTGCCAGCAGAAGCCACCTAATCACCAAGCTCAGAGAAATGGGAAAACATTCCACACGACATCCTGTTACACAACCAAAAACTCACTGAGGTGGTGAAATCAGAGGGCATAACCAGAGCAGTCTCTGGAGAAGGAGCAAGGACAAAGGGCTGAGCGTCACTGAGGCAGGGGCCCGTCTCAACCTTACCCCTTGTCTTCATGGCTCAACAACTCCTGCAAAGCTGCCGGTGTCCACAGCATAGCCGGGAGCCCTTCTTGCTCCTCCAGCCCTGGCCTGACTTTGCATGAGCTTGTGGTGGGCTGTCCAGTTTACTGGGGGTGCATTCAGAGGGGACAACCTTCCTGGGCCTCAGCGGCTCCACTAGAGAGTTTTTGTCCACAGGGGGGGAAAAAAAAATCATGGTGAAGTGGAAAGAGCCTGGGCTTGGGGGTCTGATAAGCCTGGATTGACTCTGGGCTCTGCCCTGCGCTGTGTGACCTCGGGTGAATTACTTAGCCTCTTTAAATTTAATCCCTTACCTATGAAAAGAAAAGAAAAAAAAAACTCCTAATTTGCAGGATTCTTACAGGAATTGAATGAGAAGGTGACCGGCATTTTTATAAGCTAAGCAAAGTCCCAGAACAAATGAATGATAAAGTCATGGACAAGGGCGCAATGAAATGAGATAGCCTTCGTTTTGTAATTCAGCAGACACTGCGTCAGCACCTTTTCCTATTTTCTCAATGCACCAAACTCTCGCAGGGATATATAACACAAGGGCATTATTTTTTTGTGGATTTTCAATACATGCTTGAGGACCTCCCAATCGTCTCAGATCAACAGGGATCCAGAAAACTTTCATCTGAACAGGTGGCTCGGGAAGCTCTTATGTGGATCTAGTGTCGCTCAACAGACAACAACTTCCCAGGCCACCTCCTACCCCTTTTTCTTTAAAATTAAACCTGGGAGCAAACCTGAGAAGTGCCCAGTCACCACTGTCCACACGTTCTATGGCAAACATCAACTCCGTCTCCTGGCTACTCCCAAGGAGAACTATCACGCTCCGGAACAAAAATCAACAGACATAATCTTTAAAAGAATGAAAGCTCTAAGCAAACAGTTTAAAACCTATGTGAAGTGCATGTGTGTGGATAAACATGGGAAGAGGGCATGGTGTGTACGAGACCTCAATTTTCTTTAATGGATCAGCATCAAACTTCTTATCTCTAAAAGTAAACACGCTTAGTGCTAAATATACCCTTCGGATCAAATCCTCTGGATTAATTCATTTTAAATCTGGAATATGCCTGGCTCTACAGCTGGTGCATTTCCTAGAAGGTTTACATAACATGGGACAAACTTGGATCATTGGCCCTTAAATTAGTAGACCAATCTGTCTGCCTTTATCCACATCTGGAAAAAAACAGGACAGGAAAGAGCTCCCCAGTCGCCACTCAGTGAGCCCTGGCCTTTTCTTCCTTTTCTTTTCCTGCCATGTCTTCAGTGCATCTGTCTGAGAAGCGGGCATTCATTCAATCACCTATAACTGTCAGGAAATTCAACTCCACCTTGCATAGGTACGAAGAAGATGAAGGTGGTCAGCGTCAGAAGGAAGGATTAAAGCAGGAGGAAGGGTCAAAGCGTGACCAGCCAGAGGAAAAGCACAAATTAAAAGAGAACAGTAAAAATCAGGGATTTTCTGGCATCTTTCACGTGAAAAATCTTCAAGCAGAGAAGCTCATTTTTCTCCCAATTTGAAGCTTTTACTTGAGTCTTGTGCTCTGAAAATGTACTTACGAGGAAGGGACCCTTTACCTCTAATCTACTGGAACGTGAATGTGACCTAACTGTCATGCACGTATCTATGTCATCCTCCGTCTCCAGAACTGATCTGCATACTTAGGGGTGAAGTAAAGGGGACTGTTCTGAGGTCAAGGGTATGGGGGGGACGGGGCACTAATCTCACACCAGGAGAACATCACAGTGATCTGGGGCGTGAATCACTGTATTTGGTGACATGAAGCTCAGCAAAAATTACCAGGGTATACTTATCCAGAGGACAGTATCTAATTCTCATCATTTGTCCTATCACCAATGAATACACACCATGTCCATGAGAAGTGACTTGAGCTACTAGTACTATTCTCTCCTTCCTATTGTAATGCTTATTCCTTACATTCTTTTTTAAGTAACTTCACTGACACACAGTTCACATGTCATATAATTTGCTCACTTATAGCGTACACGTCACTAGTCTAGTATATTTACAGAGTTGTGCAACCAATTTTAGAGAACACTTCCATCACCCCAAAGAGGAATCATCTACCAATCAGCAGTCATTTCACCATTTCTTCCCAGCCCTTCAGCCCTAGGAACCATCAATCTACTTTCTGTTGCTATGAATTTTTCTATTCTGGACATTTCATATAAACGGGATCATATAACGTACATGGGTTTCTTTGTGACAGACTTCTTCCACTTAACATTCATAAGGTTCATTTATGGTGTAGTATGTATCAATAGTTCATCCCTTTTTATATTCCATTGAATGGATATACCACATTTTGTAGAGTCATCTTCAGCTGATGAGCTGATGAACATCTGGTTATTTGCACTTTGGGGATATTATTAATAACAAACATATATGCAACTTTTTCTGTGGATATGTTTTCATTTTCATTTTTCTTACTTACACTTGTGTACCTGGGAATGGAACTTCTGGGTGACACCATAACTCTGTGTTTCACATTTAAGCTCCTTATGCTCTTTTAACATTTTTGTGATGGGAACAATTTCAAATTGTAATTTAGAATGTAAAAAGGTTTCTGCAAACCAACCTCTCACCGCCCCCCCCCCCCAGGAAAACCATGTGAATGGTTTGGCGTCCATTCCCCCCAATTTTTTTTTTTCAGTATTATTACAACATACATAGTTTCTGCAGCCTGCTCCTGCTGCTTTGGCCTCCTTTCCATACCATAGGGACGCACAGAGCTGTGTCTATGTCCTTCTCATCAGTCATAGGTCCAGGGACATTTTCATGATTGGCTAGAAATTACAATGGCAAATATGTGGCATAAAGGACATTTCAGGGGAGGCGCCTGTGGCTCAGTGAGTAGGGCGCCGGCCTCATATACTGAGGGTGGTGGGTTCAAACCCAGCCCCGGCCAAACTGCAACAAAAAATAGCCAGGCGTTGTGGCGGGCACCTGTAGTCCCAGCTACTTGGGAGGCTGAGGCAGAAGAATCACCTAAGCCCAGGAGTTGGAGGTTGCTGGAGCAACTCCACTGTACTCTACCGACGGCGAAAAAGTGAGACTCTGTCTCTACAAAAAAAACAAAAAAAAGGACATTTCATTCTGTCCTATGTAGTCCAGGTACTTGTGGGTGATTATTTCCATGTATTCACCATTACATCCCTCTGGGAGCTCCATTAGTTGACTTGTTTTGAAAGAATTAAGTCTAAGTAGCTGAACTGGAAATTTTATTGGACCTAACACTGATTCTCCTTTAAAAAAAAAAATAATGTAGGCTCGGTGCCTGTAGCTCAAGTGGCTAAGGCACCAGCCACATACACCAGAGCTGGGGGGTTCAAATTCAGCCCGGGCCTGCCAAACAACAATGATGGCTGCAACCAAAAAATAGCCGGGTGTTGTGGCAGGTGCCTGGAGTCTCAGCTACTTGGGAGGCTGAGGCAAGAGAATCGTTTAAGCTCAGCAGTTGAAGGTTGCTGTGAGCTGTGACGCCACAGCACTCTACCCAGGGCAGTAGCTTGAGGCTCTGTCTCAAAAAAAAACAAAAAATGTAAAGCAGAATGGGAGATAAGTATAAAAGCAACTTGGCGTGCCCCTCGATGACTAAATCTGTTACCTTCTATTGGTTGTTTTATTAAATTAGAAAAATAACACGTTAATACATGTATAATTATAAAATAACATTTTTCTAATGATAGATATGTAGAAAGTTCTCCTCCTACCCTTTCCTTTCTCCATGGACATCTTTTCTATACATTTTTACATCCGTATAGTTTTTCAGATACAAATATTATACACTTTTCTGATCTTACACTTTTCTGAACATTTTTTGATTTAGCGTTACCGTTTATAAATCTTTCTAAGTCATAGGGATAGATCACCATAAGCTGAATTTGAAAAAGTACCTCCCAAGAATTGAACTAGTAAACTTCATATTATCAGAGCAGAAAGGGTTGCTTTAGAAACAAATTAAATAATAATCTTGTGTGATTAGGAGAGCAGCCTCCAAAGTTAAACCACACTCCTTTTTTGTGCACCACTCTGCACCCAGCACAGTGTCAGGAGCAGGGGAAATAGAAAATGTACCTGGGAGAATCAGAGACTTGGGGAGGAGGTTGGCCCTCCAGGAACCAGCACAGTAGGAGCTCAATGTGGACTGTGCCCAGAGGGGTAGCCCCTTTGCAAAGGAAAGAGCTGGCGTAAGGCATGGCATCTGTGAGGCTCCCTGACTTGAAGCTGCAAAGTCATGCCTTGAAATGTTGACACTTACTTTAGGCCGAGTGTCTACAACATAAATGAAGTCGCTCCCTGGATTGGCTTTCCTGATGGCCTGGAGCATCTGCTCATCTTCCAGGCACCGGGCGCTGAAACCGGACAGGGGCTGGCTGCTCCGGCAGATGGAAGCCTGGGGGGAAAGGTCACATCAACACAGCACCATAGCCCATCACCCAGCCCGTCTCTAGTACAGTACACAGGTGACTCTACCTACTAGAGACGGGTAGGGTGTCTTCACAACACTGGGGCATTTACGCCCCACACTAGCTTATGAAAATATGGTAACGCTTCCTGGAAATCAAGATTTGTTTATTTTTACCTTGGGTCAAAGAAACCACCAGTGGACGAGCAGTATAAAAAGTCTCCGTGCAAGATACGAGGAATGTATTAGGATGAGTAGATAGGATATAAATCACAAAACTTAAAACCATTTAATAATCTACTTTCCTCTTCACTGGGGTATTATATCATTTTCCTGATGAAAGTGGAAATGCCCTGTTCTCCTAGAACTTAACACCATACAATTACTATAAATATACATATATATTTTTTAATGCTTCTCATCTTTTTTTTTTTAACTAGCTCATTTAAATACCAAAAACCAATTTTAATGCTAAGTGGGAAGTTTTCACTGTGATGAAGACCCAGGTTGCCATCAGGATTGATTCATAAGGACAGCAGACACATCCCTGTGCTGACTTGGGTGTGTTTAGAAGCAAGGGGCTTCTTCGGAACCCATCTGCATGCTATCCTGCCAGACCCTGAGCCTGCGATTCTCACAGGGTGCACTGCACTGTCAGACAACAGGCAGAACAGCAAAAACAATTCCCTGAGTTACGAACAGGTGAGTAGAAATTCAACCTTGCAGCTATAAAACCAATGCTTTTGTAGCAAAGTACTTTTTACAGTTTGAGGCTTTATTTTAACATTTAAATTAAACACAAATAACCCAGTAACGTTCATGAATCACTCAAAGCATCTACATCAGCGTTTTTTGATCTTTTTTATCTCACAGCGCACTTGAATCTGTACACTTCCACGGCACACTTAAATTAGGTTGATCAAAAAAAGAGTTAAAAAAGAGAATATATTTGCTGTGCTTTGTACTTCTTTCAACAATAATTTAATTAATGATCTTTAAAAATGTTGGCGGCACACAGGTAGAAAATCACTGAACTGCACTGACACCACAGCTCCACTGTACAGGAGAACAAAGGCAGCTACAGTCAGGAAAGAAGGTAACCCTCTGGGCAAGCTGAGGAGGGGAAACTGCGGCTGGAAATACTGCGGGCTTCTACCCAGAGAGGGTACCCCAGCTCTGAGTCCAATCCCAGCCTAGCTGTGTTCAAAGTCCCACCCAGGACAGCACAGCAGCTCTGTGGATATCCCCAACAAGCTCTGGGACTCCTCACTGGAGAAGCCAGGGATGGTTCTCAGTTCTAAAGACTGAGAACTGGAGACTGGCAGACACAACCGGGCAGCTGCCGGAGGTTCCCAGACCATCTGCAGTGGGGACGGGCAGTTACCCACAGGGGTTTAAGGAAATCTGGGGCCTGCAGCCAGGTTCAGGACAGACAGCCAGGGCCTGGGAAGCAGAGTCACTCCAGAGTCATTTTATTCATCAGCAGTGAGGAGGAGAAAAAGACCAGAGGGAATGAACATAAAGCGGGGGTGGCAAATGAGGGTGAGGTCCAGGAGCAAGGCAGAGAGACGGCAGGGAGCAAAGGGGGTCAGGGAGTGAAAGGCGAGCTGTGTCCAGGGGAAGGGAAGTAAGTGGCCACAGATCCATGGGGCTCCTGTTTCCTCTGATCTCTAAAGGGTGAAAGTCTGCCACCCCGCTCTGAGGAATTCTGCCTCTAGAGAGAACAATTCTGACAGCTTTATATGGTACTTTATCTGGGTTTAAAAAGATTAGTTAAGGACAGCTGCCACCAGGCAATCTGTCAGGTTCCATCAGAAGGGTGAGATGGGGAAGAGAACAGAATTCCATGGTGCGAGCGTGTCTGAGAATGCACACACCTCAATGCACTGAGCAAGGGAGGCTGCAATGACAAAACAAGCAAGTTAGGGACGACAGCTACTTCTAATCACCTTTGGTTTAGAGCAGCTAGTTTTCAATAAGGGATTATGTCAGAACAGAGTTATACTAGGAAACCTGGTCAGTTAGTTCAACCAGACACATGAAACAGACTGCCTTGGGACTTTGCGGTTACTTTTTCTTAATAGTCTATGGATGTTATTTCCAAACAAAATTCTTCATTGCCTCAGTGACTGGAACGTATGGTTTTCAATTTTGTACAGAACAGTAGGAAGTCCCTGAGTGTTTCTGCACAACCCTGGGCATGGCCTGGACAGTCAGATCCTTGCGTGAGCGTTACTATTACCTGGCAGCATTTCTCACTGATGTCGGGGCCTGACAGCAGAGATTACTACGTATAAACTCCTCACTGATAAACTGTCAGGGAGTGCCTCTCATTTGCAATGCTACTAATAATTAAAATAGCCAGCATAGTCTGATCACTTACTACATTTTTAAATGTTTATATGATAGGCTCTGTTATGAGAACTCTGTATGCTTTTATTTAATCTTCTCAATTATCATATATAGTAAAATCTGTAATTCATTCCACTTTAAAGATGGTGACCAAGGCACAGAGAGGTTAGGTAACTTGCTCAGGGTCACACAGCCAGCAATTAAGGAAGCTAGAATTTGAATCCAGACAGAATATCTCCTGATCCTATATTAGTTATCGTGAAATTCCATATCCCTATTCCTGCCATCTTTCTTTTTTTTTAAAGGATATACTTATCATCCTTCACCTCTACCCACTACCCAGTTCTGTGTAAGCTGAAATACATTTGGAGTTAAGTAATACAGGACAATAATAAAATACTTTCTTTCTCTAGACCCCAATCCAGGGCTAGGAAGAAACTAGTCGTGTAACTAAAAATAAGATATAAATTATCCTCCCAATTAGCAGAACTTACACCTCTAAATGAAAAGCTCCCTTCAGAGCAGGCAACACAGAGGCTATGTGCTAACTCCGGTGAAGCTGGCACTGCTGAAAATGTTTTTGGAATCCTCCTTCAGAATCTGACTCAGATCCTGCTCTATCCCCTGCCTATAGATGAAGGCATGTGTACACACACACACACACACACACACACTCACACACTGCTCTCTCAACCATTTATAGCTTCACTTGGCTTTGAATCCAAAACAATTACATCATCTAGCTTGAAGACCAAGCTGCCTCACCTGATAGGAGCCAAATAGCCTCTACAGTGGGTTGCAAAGACCATTCTTCCTCCTGCACATTTGACCTCCACTGAAATGGAACTCCAATTCTTAGTCGTTTGCCTAGCTACCCAGAGACCATACTTCTCCCCTGCACTGTGCAGTTCTGCTGAATGGGACGTGAGCAGAACTGGTATGTGGCAGTTATTAGAAGCCTTCCTCAAAAGAAGTTGGAGCACACCACCCTCATTTGCTGGCTGGACTGTGGAGGTGGTGATGGGTACCATGGTGACGGGTGCCAAGTCAGCCCTCACACCAGGCAGACAGGGCCAAACCCAAGGTCTGGCAGAGCACAGAGGTGGAAGGAGCTTGTGTCCCTGAGGGCTGAGTGGTGTGGGGCCAAGAAATCAGGCCTTGACTGCCCGCCTTTGGGTTTCTTGTGAGAGAAAACAGAGTTCTATCCCATCAGAGCCAGTGTTACTTGGGGTCTGTCACAGACAAACCTAATTCTACCTTTTACAAAGAATATTTAAAAAATAAATCCTACTATCTCCATAAGCAAAGATTTCTTATACTGAGAATACTCAATAGATTATGCTATTAAGAAAAAAAAGACAGGAAGAAATGAAGTGTGTTCCATTGTCTTTGGGGGCTTTGCTAAAATAGGCATGCCAAGGTCTCTAGCACTGTTTGAGGAAACAGTCTTCCAAGATAACCTCTTAGAAGAGGTCAGCATTTGCTTGGATCAGTGGTTCTCAACCTTCCTAATGTCAGGACCCTTTAATACTCATGTGTGACCCCCAACCATAAAATTGTTTTCGTTGCTACTTCATAACTGTAATTTTGCTACTGTCCTGAATCGTAATGTAAATATCTGATGCAGGAGACCCCCCAAAGGGTTGAGAACTGCTAGCTTGGATCCTTAAGTTTAGGGATTTTCTAAATCTATCCCATGACTTTATTATCAAATAAATAGGAAAGACAACTTCTACACAAGATAAGGATTTAAGTTGTATTGTGTGATACCATACAGAGGAATCTCCACCCACCTGTAAGAATTTGCACACACAACAGAAGGCAGCAGAGAAAAATGCCTGTTCATGATGGAACGAGAAAAGCTAAGCATAAAACAAAAGCATGTCTTGAGACTTACGTGATTCTCTTTGTAGTAGTAAGAAAGGGCAGGAAATCGCCGTCTGCTCCGGAACTTGGAACTCCCCACTATGATATGAGCAGTGGCCGATTTGGGAACATACAGTTCAGTGGGATAAGAGTCACAGACCTGTCACCAAAAAATACAGAGACATTTTTAGGTAATCTAGTAACACTTTGTGAATCGCGACCAGAAAGTCCATTATCCATACTTTAAGGATGCACTTTTAAGGTTTGACAGGAGGTCATTTCAAGGCAAGCAAAAGACACATCAGCATCCAGTTCTTGGGCACTGTCCTCTCTCTCCAAGGGATCTTTGTGGGAAGCAAAACAGTGACAACTGGGCATTGCTTTCATCAAGAAGAGACGAATTGCAATTCTGCATCCTAGCAGCTGAGAAAACTTTAGCTGCCTGTCTTTGAAAGACAGCCTGACCCTGGGGACAAGTTTCCTGAAATATAAGCACAGTAGTTCAGTTGTCAGGGTGTGCATTCCTACCTCTGAGCCATCAGGCAAACTGATGCCCTCCCCAGATACTCTTGCCTTCTACCTGCCCAAATCTCTTCCACTCTTCAGGGCCCAACCCGGGTTCACCTCCTTCAGGAAGCCTCCTCCCTGACCTACCACAGCTCACACAGACTTCTAGATCAGATTTCCTAATGTGGCACACGTCACCACATAATATAACACCTTTATTTTTGTTTCTTATGTGTTGATTTTATAAGGGGTAAGAAAGGATTTACTTGGCTTGGTACTTGTAGCTCAGCGGCTAGGGCGCCAGCCACATACACCAGAGCTGATGGGTTCGAATCTACCAAACAACAATGACAACTACAACCAAAAAATAGCTGGGCATTGTGGTGTGCGCCTGTAGTCCCAGCTACTTGGGAGGCTAAGGCAAGAGAATTGCTTAAGCCCAGCAGTTGGAGGTTGCTGTGAGCTGTGACACGACGGCACTCTACTCAGGGTGATAGCTTGAGATAAGAAAGAAAGAGAGAAAGAGAGAGAGAGTAAGAAAGAGAGAAAGAGAAAGAGGGAGAGAAAGAAAGAAGCCATTTACTCCTTTTGTGCACCCCTGGGAGTGATCCACAGTGGGAACCGTGGTGCCTTGGAAGAATCTTACAATCTAGAATCAAAAAGCAACAGTTTAGAACATGACTGTGATTTAGCAACTCGATGAGAAACCAAATTGCAATGAGCACTTTGGTTTTCTAATCTCTAAAACTGATTCTTCAGCAATACTATCTCATGGGGTTGACGGATCAAGTCCAATAACATCTATGACAATGCGCTTTATAAACCGTTAGATCTGAAAGCAGCTTTAGTGGCAGCGATAGCTGCAGTAGCTGGTGCTGGTGTTGTGTTTTGCTCAACGCACATTTTGCCTCCGTGTCCATCAATCAATCCTTTTGCAAATGAAGACTGTTGAGATAGCAGCTTCCTCAAGTGACTGTTTATTTCCCACAAGGGAAGCATCTTCCCAGGCATATCAAGAGAATCCTCCAGAAAATGGAACAATAGGGGAAATACTCTGTCCCCTGCACCCAGCATCCCCACTCTGGAAGAGCCTGAAGGGACTGAAAACCTGGCACAACTGAGGTCTAATCCTCTGATCGGATCTTCTGTGATGATGCCCTCCCCTCCCTGCCTCCACCATCTCTCACAGACCAGTGACCAACACAAAGCAGGAGACAAAAGGGCCACAAAAGCCATGTTACAAGCCCAAAGTGTAAGTTCAGGATCCTCCCAAGGTCATGTTAGGAGAGAAGATTGCCAAAGACTTTAACGTGGGCTCTGGCACTGACCCTCCAGAGGAAAACCCCATGCCAAGAACAGACGACCCAACCAACTTGGACCCAGAAAGCTTTTACTGGAATGAACGACTGACACAAGACATGGCACTTCCTGCCCCAGGCCAACCTGGGGCCTGAACCTCCCTGCAGTCAGCCAGCTGGAACATTCCCACACGGACCACGCCTGCTCGTCTGGAGTTTAAGAGACATACAGTCATTGACCCAGCCTGACAACATTTTCCTAAAATAACAGTTTTGAAACGGAAATAAGTAGGCTTTCGCTAAGTTGGGGATTACCTACATTCTTCCCTATACCACCACTAACGAATTGCAAAGTTTTGTGATTAAATGAAAGAAGAGTAGCAGGCAAGATTTCTCAGATATCTTATTTCACACAGCCCTGAACAGCCAGAGGTGAGCTGGGAACTCTGGAGCCCCTGTCAGGCCCTCTCATGGTCTGGCCTGACCCAGTTTGGCTCAGGTTACAGCCCTATGGGGCCAAAGAGAGAAAACAGCCCCCCAGAGCCCACCCTCCTTGACATGCTCAGCCCCAACTCAGAGGTATGGTTATCTATCCACACATAGCCATCCCTACTCACACAAGGAGCCAGAAAGACAGCCTCTTGCCTTCTAGGAGGACTTGAGCTCTCACGCTCCAGAACAAAAACAGGCAGGGCCGTCCAGTCTTTTTCTATTCTTTTGCTGTACGTGGGAAGAGTAACAGATGTCTTGGGCCACACATTAAATACACAAGCACTAATGAAAGCTGATTAGTGAAAAAAAAAGATCTGTGCATACTTTTTGTGGTATCTGACACCACAAATATCACCAAAAAAAAAAATTAAAAAAAAACCAGTCCTCACAAAATCAGCATGCAGCCCACGGGCAGCAAGTTGGGCACCCCGATATGGCTTGGCATGTGCCAGGGCCAAGAACTCAAAACCTAACCACAGGCAACAGTGGCCAGCTTTACACCACCTGTCATGACCTCTCCTCTAGGAGGGAAGGTCAATCTAAGGATTCCTGCCTTCCCAGACCACTGGGTCAAGGGGGAAAAAACTCTGTGGGTCAGAGCTTGAGGACAGGGCTTTCTGAGGCATACCTGCATGAGGAGCTCTAAGAAGCTAAAACACCTGGGGGAAAAAAATCAGACTCATGGTGACTCGAGGTTCAAGATACAACTCCTGGCCCAGCTAGAGATATATAAATTCATTTGGCTTTCATCAGAGTAGACAGTACACTCAATGGAAATTAAAATAACAATCCTACATTGAAAACCACAAAACATGGCTGAAAGAAATTAAAGATGATACAAATAAATGGAAAGACATTCCGTGTTCAAAGGTCGGAAGACTTCACATCGTTAAGATGTCCTCACCACCCAAAGCAGCCTATAGATTCAAGGTCTTTCCTATCAAAATCCCAATAGCATTTTCTGCAGAAAGAGAAAAACTCATCCTCAGAATCTTACGGATTCTTAAGGGAACCGACATAACCAAAACAATTGTGAATACGAACAAGGTTAGAGGACTTACATTCCATAATTTCAAAATATATTACAAAGCCATCTATATTTTGTAGTAGTCAGACAGCATGGTGCTGGCATAAAGACAGATAAACAGACCAATGGAGACAGAACCCAGAAATAAATTATAGTGTATACAGTCAAATGACCCAATGCCCAAGACCACTCACTGGGGAATTGAGTGGGGAATTGAGTCTCTTCAATATGTGGTGCTGGAAAAAGTGGACATCGCATGCAAAAGAAAAGGAAAGAAAAGATGAGCCTTTATCTTATACCACATGCAAAAATTAACTAAAAATGGATTAAATACCTAAATGTGAAACTATAAAACTCCTAGAAAAGAACACACAGGGAAACTGTTATGACACTGGTGTTGGTTCGTGCACATAACACCAAAAACACAAGCAACAAAAGGAAAAATAGACAAACAGGACTGTATGAAATGTGATAACTCTTATGCTTCAAAAGACACAATCAAAAGAGTAAAAGGCAGCCTGAGAATGAGAGAAATTATTTGTACATCATACATCTCTTAAGGGGTTATTATCCACAATATATCCAAAAAACCCTCTTCCTACTCAATAACAATAACAAAATCAAATGGTTCCACTAAAAATGGGCCAAGGTGGGAGTTTGAGGGGGAAGATTGCTTGAAGCTAGGAGTTTGAGACCAGCCTGGGCAACACATTAAGACCTTGTCTCTAAAAGAATAATAAAAATGGGCAAAAGACCTGCATATAAATTGCTCCAAGAAAATATACAAATAGATGACATGGACATGAAAGGGTACTCAAGCTCACTAATAATCAGGGAAATCAAAGTCAAAATCATAATGATGTATTACCTCCCAATTGTTAAGATGGCCATCGTTTTTTAAAAAAGAGAAAACTGGGCTCAGCGCCTGTGGCTCAATCAGCTAAGGCGCCAGCCACGTACACCTAAGGTGGCGGGTTCAATCCCCATCCCGGGCCCGCCAAACAACAATGATGGCTGCAACCAAAAAATGGCCAGGCATTGTGGTGGGCTCCTGTGGTCCCAGCTACTTGGGAGGCGGAAGCAGGAGACGCGCTTGAGCCCAGGAGTTGGAGGTTGCTATGAGCTGTGATGCCATGGTACTCTACCCAGGGGAATAGCTTGAGGCTCGTCTCAAAAAAAAAAAAAAAAGAGAGAAAACTGGGTAGTCCCAGCTATTCAAGAGACTGAGGCAGAAGGATTGCTTGAGCTTAGAAGTTAGAATCTAGCCTGGGCAACACAGCAAGATCCTATCTCTTAAAAAAATTTTAAAAATATAGAGAAAAAGAAAACAAAAAATAATAAGTGTTGAGAAGGATGCAGAGGAACTGAAACCCTTCTATACTGCTGGTGGGATTATAAAATAGAGCAACCACCATGAAAAACAATATGGAGAGTTTTTTAAACTTTAAAACAGAATTACCATATGATCCAGAAACCCCACTTTTAACATATATACCCAAAAGACTGGAAAGCAAAATCTGAAAGAGGTAAGTGTACAACCATGTTCACAAAGCCTTGTCCACAATAGCCAAGTGATGGAAGTGACCAATGAACAGATAAACAAAATGCGGTATGTCCATACAATGAACTATTACTCAGCCTTAAAAAGAAAGAAAATCTAACACATGCTACAACGCGGGTGAACCTTGAGTAACATAAGCCAGTCACAAAGAGACAATACTATATGATTCCACTTACATGAGGTACCTAAAGTCATCAGATTCATAGAAATAAGAAGCAGGATGGTAATTGCCAGGAACTGGGGAGGAGGGAGGGAGGACTAGGGAGTTACTGGTTAATTGGTACAGATTTTAAGCTTGGAAGATGAAAAGAGCTGTAGAGATCTGTTTCACAACAATGCAAATATAATTAACACTACTGAACTATACGCTTAAAGATAACTAAGATGGTAAATTTTATGTTATGTATTTTTTATGACGATAAAAGAACTATCTTAGAAATGACTGTGGCATTTTTGCAACAAGCTCACAGAGTTGTCAAAATTCTGACAAAAAAAATGCACAGCATGATGCAAATTATGTCACTAAAACTTAATGTGTCTCTCAAGACTTTGTCTGGTTGGAAAATTTAGAGAGAATATGAGAAGTTCAGAAGAATGAAAAATTATTTTCTTCTAAAATAATTTCTCTGACTCTGCCTTAATAAAAGTGGATTAGTAAATTAATCATCTTAGCATTTTTTTATGGACAAAGAAACCAATTTGGGGCCAGGCTTGGTGGCTCATATTTGTAACCCTAGCACTACAAGGCTGGAGGATTGCTTGAGCCCAGGCGTTCAAGACCAGCCTGAGAAACTTAGAAAGATCCTGACTCTACAAAAAATAGAAAAATTAGTGGGACATGATGGTACACATCTGTAGTCCTAGCTATTCACAAGTCTGAGGCCAGAGAATTGCTTGAGCTCAAGAATTTAAGGTTGTAGAGGTTGCAGTGAGCTATACTGACATCCCTACACTCTAGTCCAGGCAATAGAGTGTAACCCTGTTTCAAAATAAAAAATAGAAGAAACAATTTTCTTTGCCCTCCACTAAATAAATTAGTCTGTCTAGAGTACCCAAATGTGTTAGTGTGGTCCTGCCAAGAGGAATCTTTTCAGTAATTCTTTTACTTATTCAACTTTTTCTGAATGCTGATATTACTATATGCCAGGAATTTCATGAGACTCAAGGACAAAAATGAATAAGGGAGTTTTTGGCTCTATAGAGTCCACATTCCCAGGACAAGTGATCTTTGTTGACCGGCTATCACCTTCCAGTAAGTGTATTTACCATTGCAGGGTACCATCCATGCAAGAGGCCATCTGCAGGATCTTACTCAGATCTCTGTACTTACTGAGGACCTATCACTCAGCTGAGCACTTGGAGGTAAGCACTGGTTCTCAGTGACTGAAATACCTATATAGACAACTTAACCCTTAAACATCTAGGACCTAAAACCTATTACAAGGAATTCATGATGAACAGGGAGAAGGAGATGAACAGCACAAAATGATTCCTATGTAAACAAAATCAAGTAATATATAATACCTAAAATATAGCTGTAGAGAACGGAAATAAAATCACTGGTTTAGACATCTCTAATTTTATTCCAAGAGAGTTAGATTAAAAATTTTAACATAATAATGAATGCTAATTGTTTTATTTAAATCAGGAATAATTTCAGGAATTAGACATAGAAGGAAATCTTAGCTGAACCGCAGATTGGACATCCCTGTGCCCAGTCACATGGATTTTATGAGGACTTTTCTTGCTTATCTGTGGTATCGGATATTATGAAAAGTTTTTTGTTCTGTTTTGTGCTAATCAATTTTTGTTAGTGTTTGTGTATTTAATGCACAGCCCAAGACAACTCTTATTCTTCTAATGTGTATCAATCAAAGAGAAAAGGATTAGGTATCCCTTGAAGACTTAGACTACCATAGCAAATGTTTTCTAATGATAGTGATAATAATTAGGCTGTCCAAACCACAGTGGACTGAGTCTGGAATCAGAGTTTTCATACTCAATGTCTGGTTTCACCTCCAGCAAGGGCAATAGTTTTTCTCTGTCATATGACACCACTTGCCCCACCTCAAAGGATCTGTGAGAAAAAATAAGATAACTTGTAGGGTGGCTCCTGTGGCCCAGGGAGTAGGGTGCTGGCCCCATATGCTGAGGGTGGTGTGTTCAAGCCCTGGCCCTGGCCAAACTGCAACAACAACAATAAAACAAAAATAAAGGAAGTTTAAAAAAAAAAAGACAACTTATAAAAGAAGGGAAGAAAAAGTAAATATTTTTCTCAACAATGAGGTTAGAATCAAAAGGAATGGTGGAGGGAGGGTAATTGGTTGGACCACACCTATGGTGCATCTTATAAGGGTAAATGTGAAATTTACTAGGGGTAGAATATAAATGTCTTAACACAATAACTAAGAAAATGCCATGAAGGCTATGTTGACCAGTTTGATGAAAATATGTCAAATTGTATATAAAACCAGCACACTGTACCCCATAATTGCATTAATATACACAGGTATGATTTAATTAAAAAAAAAAAGGAATGGGCTTGGCACCTGTGGCTCAATCAGCTAAGGCACCAGCCACGTACACCTAAGGTGGCAGGTTCGAATCCCCAGCCCAGGCCGGCCAAACAATGATGGCTGCAACCAAAAAATGGCTGGCCGTTGTGGCGGGCGCCTGTGGTCCCAGCTACTTGGGAGGCGGAGGCAGGAGACTCGCTTGAGCCCAGGAGTTGGAGGTTGCTATGAGCTGTGATGCCATGGCACTCTACCCAGGGGGATTTCTTGCGGATCTGTATAAAAAAAAAAAAAAAAAAAAAAAAAAAAAAGAAAGGCAGATAATTCAAACAACTGTAATGTAAAAGTTCTATGATATACAGCAGTTTTTTTTCATAACTTTTCTGAAGATGAGAATCCCCAGGGCTATTGTTAAATATACAGATTATCAGGAATCTGTTCTTTAACAAACACTATAGTGGAGTCTTCCGTTCTAGAAAGTTTGGGAAGCACTGACCTGAATGCATATGCCTGAGTGCCCTGAGACATCCAACGTGGGCGTCTGCCCACCCTGGAGAGGTGAGGACGGCCTCACAGAGAAGGTGGCAGCTGAAGAGGAAGTGTGGGAACAGGAGTCATCCCACACCCAGCAGGGGACCCTTGTGTTCCAAGGTGCGAAAGCGTGAGCAAGCACTGACCTATTTAGGAGGATGAGAGCAATCAGACATCACCGGAGCACAAAATATACAAAGGGAAATAGCAAAGATAAGGCTGGAAAGAAAGGTGGGGGCAAGGCAAGATTTTGAAAATCTTGGAATGTCATGTGAGGAAATTTAGACTTTCATAGACGCTTTTTAGATTGTGTTGGCTTTCTATTACTTACATTTTATATATTTATGTTATTGATTAATATTAGTCATTTTTATATATTATTTTCTACATAAATATTAATATATTTTTCTAATGTGTATGTTATATAGTATAACATATTATTATGATTATATTTACCGTAATGAATTTCTTTTTAGTTTTCCTTAGGCAAGACTCAGTGGGGTATCGCAGAGGAAGGAGAGACTTGTTACTCTGGTCCTCAGAATATGATTTAATCTGGGTGCAGTGGCTCACACCTATAATCCCAGCACTTCTGTTGAGCACACTGCTGGGGACAGATGTGCTCGTGAGTGCAGGGAATGGAGACCAGAGTGGTGAGACAGGCAGGCTTTGCAGAGAATGGGCTGGGAAAGATTGGAGCAATCATCCGTCCCTTCCTTCTTGAGACCTTCTCTGTTCAAACCAAAGAGGTTTTCTACTTGTTTGTTTGTTTTGTTTTTGTTTTGAAACAGAGTCTCACTCTGTTGCCCTGAGTAGGGTGCTATTGCATCATAGCTCACAGCAACCTTAAACTACTGGGTTTGAGCAATCCTTTTGCTTCCCAAGTAGCAAGGACTACAGGTGACCACCACCACATCCAGCTATTTTTAGAGGTGGAGTCTCCTTCTCACTCAGATCTCGAACTCCTGTGCTTAAGCAATCCACCCACCTTGTCCTGGCAGAGTGTTAGGATTACAGGTGTGAGCCCCTGCAATCGGCTTCTACCTTGTTTTTATAAGACTGAATACTTTCTATACAAAATCAGATCTAAATGTTTAGGTATATAATAATGAAACCTCAAAATGCTTTATAAATGTTTTTTAATGCTTTTTAATCATAGAGTATAGGGAATCCTCTACATCAGTGATTTCAACCTGTGTGCCATGGCATAGTGGTGTCTGAGAAGATCTTAGGTATGCCATGAAAAATGTAAAGACCATTAATTAAGTAATTTTTGGAAGAAGTTGAAAGCACAGGGTGTTTTTACTTTTTTTCAATCAGGATAATTTCAGTGCACTGGGGAAGTTTAACTATAGGTTCAATTCAAGTGTGCATGAGATAGAAAAGGCTGAAAAACACTGCTCTGTAGTAACTCAAAGTAATACTGCATGCTCAGATGTGCGCTATTCCCGGGAAGCTCCCTGCCTCCCTCCCTCCTCCGCTCCTCTGCATTTTGTATAGTCCCTGTGCCTAACTCTACTGCATGTGCGTATGTGACATTTGTTTGCTTAGCTCATTATCACGTGTTACAGACCTATTTGTCTGCCTCCTCAACTTCACTGTGAGCTCTTTGAAGGTAAAGAATGTGATTTAATCTGGGTGCAGTGGCTCACACCTATAATCCCAGCACTTCTGGAGGCTGACCGCAAGAAGATTGCTTGAGGCCAGGAGTTCAAGACTAGCTTGGGGAAGATAGTCAGACCCCCATCTCTATGAAAAGTAAAAAAAAAAAATTAACCAGGTGTAGTGGCACACACCTGTAGTCCCAGCTATTGAGAGGCTAAAGCAAGAGGATCACTTGAGACCAGGAGTTGAAGGCTACAGAGAGATATGATTGTACCACTGCACTCCAGCCAGCCAGGGTGAGTGGAAGACGGTTTCTTAAAAAAAAAAAAGATACGGGAGCAGCTCCCCACTCCTCTCTGTATGGGGGTGGGGAAGTAGGGAGGATGAAAGGTGGATTTCCACCTTGGACAGGAACAGGTCATCAGGGTTAGGGACTGGTGGCTCGTCATGCTCACACCCCAGGTCGTAGCTGGCAGGTTGATGTCCATCTGTCTTGATGTGAATGCTGAGCCTTCAAGCTGTCGTCTTGTTTCCTCCTGGGCTAGAGTTCTGTAAAGAAGAAGCAGGGTTGGGCGGCGCCTGTGGCTCAAAGGAGTAGGGTGCGGGCCCCATATGCTAGCAGTGGTGGGTTCGTACCCAGTCCCAGCCAAAAAAAAAAGAAGAAGAAGAAGAAGCAGGGTTGACAGCAGGTAGAGCTCAGCTGCCTCCAGGCCCCACTGCCAGTCACTTTACAGAGCTCCATGTGGAGGTTGGCCAGGAGCTATTCAGCAGGGTCACCCACTCCATTTCCCCTGGTGAGGGGCGGCTACACCATAAAGCCACCAAAGGCCAGTGCTGACTTGGGAGGGATATGGGTGAGGAGGGGTCTCTACTACCAGGGCTCACAGATGGGGAAAAAAGAAAAAGGAATGTGATTTATCGTTTTTTTAATCTAATAAATGTTTAGTAACTTTTTTAATGAAAGAAAGATAGAAAATACTATGTTTACTCTTTGAAAACCATACATTTTATTATTAGGATTTTATTGCTCTGGACTAATTTCTTCTTTTTTTAAATTAAATCATAGCTGTATTGCAATTATGGGGTACAATGTGCTGGTTTTATATACAATTTGAAATACTTTCATCAAGCTGGTTGACATAGCCTTCACTGCATTTTCTTAGTTATTGTCTTAAGACATTTATAGTCTACACTTAGTAACATGAACCCCCCCTTTTTTTGAGACAGATTCTCACTTTGTCCCCCTCAGTAGAGTGCTGTAGTATCATAGCTCACAGCAACTGCAAACTCTTGAGCTCATGCAATCCTCTTGCATCAGCCTCCTGAGTAGCTGGGACTACAAACACCACAACGCCTGGCTATTTCTAGAGATAAGGTCTTGCTCTTGGTCAGGCTGATCTTGAACTTCTGAGCTCAATCCACCCACCTCGGCCTCCCAGAGTGTGCTCTGAACTAATTTCAAGAATAAATGCCTAGTTTGCCACGACTTAGAATCCCATATCTTACTGGGGTCTAAAAAGCACAAAAAGATGCTCCTTTGTTAGTGCAACCAAATTCAATAATTTCATAGCTATCATTTGTGTATAGCATATGCAAGCCACACGGTTCACTGAGAACTTACAAAGCTGACATACATGTTTTAAAGGGAAAATTTCAAGTCAGCAGTTCTAAAAGAGAAAGGCAAAAACTTTTAACATTAAATTCTAGAAGCTCTAACGCAATTAAGCTTGTTTTTCCTCGAACAGTTTGTACTCAAAACTCATTAGAAGATGTATATGCAGATGTTAAAAAACCTCCCAGAGCAGAAAGTTACAACTTTCCATTTCACATGCATCAGCTCTCTCATTTTAAATAGGAAATATTTGAAAATATTTTCCATTTCATCTTTAACTTAGCCTAACACTTATTTTGTGGTCTGGTGCAATATCCTGTGATTATTGCATCAAGATAGTGAAATACTTCAAAACAAATCCTTATTTTATAAACTAATTAGATTTCTGGAAAAATAATCCATGTTTTTCTTTTGGTGTGTCCCTTCAAGAATTCATTATTGAAAATGTTCTCAGTGCTTTTTGTGTTTACAAATCAATTATTTTAAAAATAATTTATCTAGAAAATAATATCCTACAATTATTACTTTAAAATAAAGCCTTGGGTAAAAAGACTTACTTGGATATCTGTGACAAATACAATGGAAAGGCCAGGCTTCAAAAAAGATTGATCTTGGCAAAGAAACATCTTGCTGAATGTAGATATACAATGTTCTCTATAACAACAACGTGTATGGCTCAGCGCCTGTACCTCAGGAGCTAGGGCACCAGCCACATACACCAGGGCTGGAGGGTTCAAACCCAGCCTGGGCCTGCCAAACAACAATGACAACTACAACAACAAAATAGCCAGGCGCTGTGGCAGGCATCTGTATTCCCAGCTACTTAGGAGGCTGAGGCAAGAGAATTGCTTAAGCCTAAGATTTTGAGGTTGTTGTGAGTCGTGGTGCCACAGCACTCTACCAAGGGCAACATAGTGAGACTCTGTCTCAAAAAAAAAGGACAACTTGTATTAGAATCTGTTGTTATGTACAAAAATCTTAATTGAGTGGAGACTTGTACATTTGTTAAATGGAGTTTTGTGAAGAGATCGATTCATTTCAGGAAAGAAATAATAAACAGAAAAAAGTGAACTTGGAAATGAAGCAGTGTAAGTCCATTAGCAATTTGGATTCAGGCAATTTATCAAAGGAAGCAGGTATTTGTATTTATGAGATTGGGGCAAAATGTTGGCAGCCTTCATTTTTGTTTGTTGGGTTGTTTTACTTAGAATCACAGATAGTTGAAGCCAAAAAGAATCTTAGACATCACCCTAGTCAGGAGTTCTCCACCCTCATTCTGCATGGGAATCATCTAAGAAGCTTTTCAAAAATGCCTATACTCAAGCCTGGCCCCCTTGGCCCCTCTTTCCCACCTTTACTCGAATTAGTCTTATGTGTAGCCAAAAATCAATATTGTTTACTGAGACAAAATATACAAAACATAAAATTTACCATCTTAATCATTTTTAAATATATAGTCAGTGTTATTAAATTAAGTGCACTCACAGTGTTATGCAACCATGACCAACATTTATCTCCAGAACATTTTTCATCTTCCCAAATAGAAGCTCTGCAGCCATCAAACAATAACTCCCTATTCTCTCCTTCCCTGTCCTTTGGCAACAACCATTCTATTTTCTGTCTCTGTGAATTTGCCTGTGCTAGGTAACTCCTAGGAATCACGGACTACTTGCCCTTTCGTGTCTGGCTCATTTCACTTAGCAGGTTTTCAAGGCTTATCCATGTTGCACCATGTAGAATTTCCTTCCTTCTTAAGACTGGATAATAGTCCATTGTATGTATAGACCACATTTTGTTTATTCATTCATCTGTCAATGGACGTTGGGTTTATTTCCAAATAGTGAATAATGCTGCTATGAACATGGATCAAGCAGCAAGCCCTTGCTCTCAATTCTTTGGATATATACCTAGAAGTGAAATTAGTAGAGCATGTGATAACTCTATGTTTAATTTTTTGAGGAACTGACATAATGTTTTCCACAGCAGCTGCACTATTGTAAGTTCTCATCAGCAATGTACGAGGATTACAATTTCTCAACATCCTCTCCAACTTAAGTTAAAATTTAACCTTTATTTATGTAACTCTTGATATTAAAAGGTTTTCTAACCTCCTCTTCTTTGATTATTCTGAATTTCTAGGCTGCATGGTCCTTTCTTGGTCTAACATAATTGTTTAAATTCTTATTCTTCCATCTTAAACATACACCTTCTTTGATTAAGAAGCAATAGTATATATAATCGTTAAAAACCTACAGTTCATGCATCCATACTTTTCCAGATTTCACCAAGTTGAAGATACTAATGGGGCCACGTTGACAGTAATACCTGCAATTTTGCTGGCTCTTACTCTGCTCTCCTTGGGCTCTGCCGGGCCCCTGCTTGTTCCTAAAGTCCTCAGGAAGTCTAGGCATGAACAGTCACTTATGTAATTACTTGTGAAGCCACTGGAGGTCAGCAGCTCCCTCTCACCCCACCAACCCCAGGCCTGGAGAGGATGCTGCCATCAGGCCAAGAGCATTCCTGAAACAGCAAACTCTCAAGGAAATTAATTGTATGGCAACTATGCAGAAACTGGGGACGAGTCCCCTTCCAAACTCCTGGTCACACTTTGTCACTTGGGTTTCATAGAATCCCATGTGTAAACCCAAGCACAAGTCTGAGTTCAAGATTAATAGCAGATTGAAAGAGTGAAACAGTCTACAACCATGCCACCCTGAAATGCACCATGTCTTGTCTGATCTTGGAAGCTAAACAGGGTCAGGCCTGGTTAGTACTTGGATGAGAGAGCAAAATAACCATGACAAAATGACCCTGTGACAGACAGCCTATGTAGCTGGCAGCTAACAACTAGTCCATAGTGTCCCCTCACTAAACAATCTTCACTGGGTGACTCTGGCAGAACAAAATAAAGCAAGATCCCAACTGGTTGATACTGGTATCTGAATATGCCCAGAGATGAGGACATTAAACAATCACAAAAATAGCAAAGTGCCCACCTAATGGGCACAATGTAAGGTTACATGGCACACCTCCTCAGTGTGGGACATAGCTACAACAGGGACTTTAACAAATGGAAACATTGTAACCTAATGGTACCCTCATATTAATCTGAAATTTTAAAACATATATATAATGAAATAATAGCAAAATATCCCAGGATTGCCCAATATGTTCTTTTTTTTTTGGTCACTCTCAGTAGAGTGCTGTGGCATCATAGCCACTGCAATCTCTAACTCTTGGGCTTAAGCAATTCTCTTGCCTCAGCCTCCCAAGTAGCTGGGACTACAGGTGCCCACCACAACACCCAGCTATTTTTGTTGTTGTTGTTGCAGTTGTCATTGTTGTTTAGCAGCCACGGGCTGGGTTCAAACCTGCTAGCCTTGGTGTACGTGGCTGGTTTTGTAACCACTGTGCTACGGGCGCTGAGCCCCCAATATGTTCTCTATTGAATTGTTTCTAGAAAACTTTGGTAGGGGAGTTATAATAGAATAAGAAACTTGTCATGAAGCCTCAAAGGAAATATTCTTTGTATACATGCAAGAAAAATTAATATATCTTAGCGAATCGAGTTGCATGTACGGAGATAGAGACACACACACAATTTTAGAAATTAAAAATTGCAGTAGAGCAGGGCTTCCGAACCTTTGTCATGTCATGACATGTGGGGGGAAACATTAAAATACAGTAGTTGAAAAGCACATGGGAGTAAATTGACAAGACTGCTTCCAGCAGAAGGTGACAACCCAGGGCAGGGACCATGTACCTGATCTTTCCACCAGCTCCTATGAGCTCCCAGGAGCCAACTGTGCACCTGTCTTCCCAGTTCTGCTCTCTGACATCTCACTGACAGCTTGAAATTGTCCGTGATCGGAATATTCACACCATGGAAATAAAAAATTAGCAAATGCTACAAATCAAGGCTTTATTTTTTTTTTTTTTGAGGGCTGGTTGTTTTACATTTACTTGCACCTCACTGATCAAAGGGTAGGGTCCACGCCTCAGAATGGTTATAACCACGTGTGACATACCTAGTGGGCAGTTCTGCAGTAAAGTCTAGTTTAACAAAGGCAATGTTCCAAATCCGTAGTGTATTTTTCTGATACAAATTGCATGGGTTTCAAGGGAGAAAAGAAAGGAAAAAGAAAAAGAAAAAAATAAATTGCATCAGGCAGCTGCTGTCTAATTTGATTTTTTTGTTTGTTTGGTTTTTTTTTTTTGCAACTCCACTGGGACACAAACTGAATTTGATTTTCATGGGCAAAATCAAAAACATTCTGTGAAGAGCTTGAGTGTAATTAACTTTAGGGGTAAACACACCTTGAGGCTTGAATATCGTGTGTGAACCCTGGCAACCTAACTGTAGATAAGACAATTTGGAGGGGGGAATCCCTCAGTGAATTTAGGTTTTGCCCAATCGCCTTACATGTGAAGGCCAGCCATTGACAAGTTCTATACCAGGAGGCCTCAAACTTTTTAAACAGGGAGCCAGTTCACTGTCCCTCAGACCATTGGAGGGCCGGACCACAGGCCCTGGGACCAGTCATCTGCTAAGCAGGACAGGCAGTGGCCGCAAAAACACCTGGCGGGCCAGATAAATGTCCTAGGTGGGCTGCATGTGACCCGCGGGCCGTAGTTTGAGGATGCCTGGTCTATACTCTCAGATACAGCTGCCAATCACATTCTTAGTTTTGTAGGCTCTGAATATAAATATGTGAAAATAAAAGTCCTTATCATTAAAAATAGAGACAAAACCAAATAAATAGGACAAAGAAATATAGAGGTGTTGCGATAATACCAGAAGCAAAATAAGTAAGTAAATAGAACTATTAAACATATTCTCAGAAAGAGAAGGGAAGATAGGTATGCACTTAGGAAATAATACAGAGTCTTTGGAAACTGAAAATATAGCGGGAGTAAACACCTTCATAAATGAGTTGGATAAGGAATTTGTAGAATCTTCCAGAAGGAAGAATGAAAGAAGATGGAAATTGGAGTGGAAATTTAAAAAGAAAATTATAGAATCACTGCAGAATATTCAGTATCTACCTAAAATATGAACCCATTTTGTAAGTTTTGGTCATTGCCTAGAACAAAACTAGACATATAGTAGGCCCTCAATAAATATTTTTAAAAATAGAATAGAAGAAATAAAAAACATGGAAAAAAGAAAGAAGCAAATTATCCAAACAATAATACACGGCAGTTTGAGCAAGAACAAGACACTGTCTCTACCAAAAAAAAAAAAAGCACAACAGAAAAACTAGGCTGGACATGGTGGCTCCCGCCTATAATTCTAGCACTCTGAGAGACTGAGGCAGGAAGATTGATTAAGGTTAGGAGTTCAAGACCAGCAAGAGTGAGATCCAGTCTCTACATAAAAATAGAAAAAAAATCACACCTGTAATCCTAGCACTCTGGGAGGCCAAGGCTGGTGGATTGCTTGAGCTCAGGAATTCCAGACCAGCCTGAGCAAGAGAGAGACCCCCATCTCTAAAAAATAGTTGGGTGTTGTAGCCAGTGCCTGTAGTCGCAGCTATTTGGAAGGCTAGATAAGAGAATTGCATGAGCCCAGGAGTTTGAGGTTGCTGTGAGCTATGATACCAAAGCACTCCCCCCAGGGTGACAAAGGACTCTGTCTCAAAAATAATAATCATAAAATAAATAAATAAATACAAAAAAATAGAAAACAAATTAGCCAAGTGTGGCAGTACCAACCTGTAGTTCCAGCTACTTGGGAGGCTGAGGCAGGAGGGATCTCTTGATCCCTAGAGTTGAAAGTTACAGTGAGCTGTGTTTATTCCCCTGCAGGCTAACCTAGGTGACAGAGTGAGACCCTGTCTCAAAAAACAAAACAAAACAAACATCACCACTATCCCCTGGAAATCCCCAGTCCTGCAGGAAATCAATTTCCACAGTGAAATTTCCATTCAGAACAAGGAAGGGGCAAAGACCTACACCAAGACACTTCAGAACACCAGAGACAAAGGGATTTTTCAAATATCCAGAGAGAAGGAAAAACACATGTAAAGGACCAAGAGTCAGATTGACTTTGAACTTCCAAATAGCAAAGCTGGAAACATGTTAGAGACCAGTCAAGAGTAATCTTGTGATTTTTATACGTTCTCTTAAATGCCCAGTGTTACAGAGACGCCTACTTCATTCATGGCCAACAATAGAAAGACATATACTTGAATATCTTACAAGATTACTTCTTACTTGCAAGCACACACATGACTAAATTCTTTCAAAATACTGTCATCAAAGATGATCAGGGGCTGGGCAAGGTGGCTCACACCTGTAATCCTAGCACTCTGGGAGGCCAAGACAGGTGGATTGCCTGAGCTCACAGGTTCAAGACCAGCCTCAGCCAGAGCAAGACCTCATCTCTAAAAACAGTTGGGCATTGTGGCGGGTACTCATAGTCCCAGCTCCTTGGGAGGCTGAGGCAAGAGGATTGCTTGAGCCTAAGAGTTTGAGGTTGGTGTGAGCTATGATGCCGTGGCACTCTACTGAGGGTGACAAAGTGAGACTTTGTCTCCTAAAAAAAAAAAAAAAAAAGATCAGAAAAGTAAGTTCATATCTAATGTTTTATGGTTTACTATGAACTCCCTGGTGCTAAATTAAAATGAAATTCACTTATTCTTCAGTCTGTTTTGTGCACCTTTTTTGGCGTGGAATTGCAACAAGTGGAAATTAGAGGCAGAAAGTGAAAATTGATTCTCAAATGTTTCTCCACCAACCAAAGGCTGGTGAGCGTTCACATGGTGACCAGGGTTAGTGTTAGTGCTACAAGGCTCCATGGAGCTGGATTGTTGATTTTTTAACATCTCGATCATTTCTAGTTGAGTTGACAGAAACTCACCTCAATCTTGGGTGACCAATCAAGAGAATCCACAGGCTCCTAGAAATGGGAAGTCTAAGGGTGGGTCCTGCTTCAAGCATAACCATATCTAGGTTGTCTCTCCATCTGCTTTTCTCTGTGTGGCTTCATTTTTAGGCGGGCTGTCTCCATATGGAAGCAAAGATAGCCAGATAGCAGCTCAGGCTTATGTTATTCTCATGACCAACAATTCCAGGTGGAAAAGTGCAGCTCTTACTGTCCCAGCATACGCATCAGTCTTTGGAAAGAATTTAGATTATGTCACTTGCTCCCTCCTTGAGCAATTACATGTCCAGGGTAATTAAGTATCCGGATTGGCAGGGTTGTGCCCCTGAGATTTGTTTTAGGGACAGATAGTATTTGTGGGGAGAGGGAGGGTACGGAAGTTGTGAATCAAGAGGCTTTGGAATTTAAACCCATATTTGACAGACCCACCAGAATACTGTGGAGTAGGAGGGTGTTAGCTTTCAAAAGAAGTGGATCAGAGATGACTCCTCCCATGTCCCCTCCAAAAAATGATAGGTGGCTACTTACATAAGATATTCCCTAGGAGTCAAAACTCTTCATGGTATAGGATACTAACTAAAATTCAATAGTTTTGGCTTAGCGCCTGCGGCTCAAGAGGCTAAGGCGCCAGCCACATACACCTGAGCTGGCGGGTTCGAATCCAGCCTGGGCCCACCAAACAACAATGACGGCTGCAACCAAAAAATAGCCGGGCATTATGGCAGGTGCCTGTGGTCCCAGCTACTTGGGAGGCTGAGGCAGGAGACTCGCTTGAGCCCATGTGTTGGAGGTTGCTGTGAGCTGTGATGCCATGGCACTCTACCCAGGAGGACAGCTTGAGGCTCTGTCTCAAAAAAATAAAATAAAATAAAATAAAATTCAATAATTTTAAGAGGAACATACTTGAGAAAATTGTCACATTGAAGTTATAGATGGCTTAGTTAAAATATAAAAATAGAAGGGAACCTCAGCTTACAGCATCATCCAAGTTCCTTAAGGTATATAACGTACAA
Organism: Galagoides demidoff; assembly: GCA_963574575.1. NCBI lineage: Eukaryota > Metazoa > Chordata > Mammalia > Primates > Galagidae > Galagoides > Galagoides demidoff. The sequence goes on along the minus strand of CAUYQV010128790.1, from coordinate 2,643 downwards.
AGTCTGGTTTCTAGGAGATATGTAAATGATTGGCTTGTAAATTATTTTTAATGTGTGAATAATTTAATGTTTAATACCAGGTTTCCAGCTAGAAATTGAGGCCAAATCATCATCCACAGAATGTCACAGAGAGAGGCCAATCTTAGAGATAAATACAAATCACTAATACAAATTATTCTTATCCAAATGTGCTCCATCATTGTACCTAATTTGCTGGTTATGATACTCCCACAGTCCTGGGTACTGCAAATCAGATGTGACCCCTTCCTCTTTTTTTAAACATCTTCCTTAACCAGTACTATCAGAACCAGTGCCAGCAGCCAATGTACTGCCAGAACTGTGACTACAGGAGCTACTCTGGGAACACACAGGGTGGCACAAGCACACAGTAGCCATTGTGTCCCAGAGGCTCCTGGAGGCATCTGCTAGCCTCCTCCAAACACCTGCCTCCTCTCCTCCCAAGAGATCCTATGGTGCTGGGGATGGGGTCATCCCAGGGCTGCCTCCCCTCTGAGGGGCTTCTTCCCCCTGCACAGGGCCAGGCATTTTTTCTCTGGATTCAAACAGAAAACAAGGACCTTTTAATTACTGTTCTCTCTCCCTACCCCTCCAACTTCCCACCCTCTGTTCTTTCTACCTTCTTCCTTTTGACTAAATGATTCCACCTCCACCCCTTGGTCCTACAGTGAGGCTACAGTGACAGAGGGGAGACCCCCTTCTTATTCACTCAACCCAACCTTGCTCCAGCCTCTCAGCTCCCCAAACCCTCATGCCGTTGGTTATAAACTCTTCTGGGAGCTGTTGTACTGTCAACTTTTCAGGATTAAAAAAAAAAAAATCTAAATCTAAAAAAAGTTTAAAAAGAAACCAGAAGTGAGAAAGCAGTGACTGTTTTTTGGTAATTATGCTTTTTATATTTTAACTTTTAGAATTTGCCTGTATTTACCGTGGGTCCGCTGTTGATATTTCATCCGGATAACCATTTCTTTGCTGAGTTCAGGTGACTGATGAAGAGCCACGCACGCTCAACAAAACAAAACCCACACAAAACAAAACCACAAAATCATTAACCTAACTTTTATACGATGTCTCAGTTCCCCATAAGTTTGCACACAAGCTTCTGTGTTCAGTTAAACTGCAACTGCTTTTGGTATTTAGAGAAAGTGTGACTGTTGAACTTGAAACATTTTATTTGGGGGTGGGGAGGGAACCATCTCCCTCGTTGTACTTACTCTGGGACTTGATCTAATCAACACCACATTCTATTCAGCTTGCATAGCAAAATCCTTCCTTGTGTCTGTCACAACCTGTCTTACTCCCGGCATCCATGTTCTCATTTTCTCCACAGATACCAACCATCTGGCCTCTGAAGCTAATCGCAGCCTCTGGAAGGCACTCATTCCCACCATCCAGAGACTTGGCACACAAAGTTATACGCTTTGCTGGACCACCTCTGGCTCCACCTCTGGGCCTCTGACTTGTCTCCAATACCAGATTTTCCATAACCAGTTTGCATAACTCCATCTGTTCCCTGTGCCTGAATCCCAGACTTAGGAACCTACTGAGAACCACACTCTGTCTAGACCTGGAGGCCTTGTCCTTCAGGGTCTGAAGGCATACTCTGCGTCAGCCTACAGATCTGACAGGTAACTCTCGGTATTTGGAGACCTTCAATAACCTTCAATAACGACCCCTGAAGCGCTCCTACTTGTTTATGCAAAGCCAGCGGGGACTGACTGCTTTCTTGGATTGCTGTTGTCTTTTGCTGCACCTCCCAGGGGAAGATTGGCCCCCAGCATCTGTGTCTAGCTCTTGCCCCTTTTTATGCCTCTTTGACCTCCATGCAGGAACCACTTCCAGTGCTTGCCTTTCTCTGCAATTCTAAAGAGACCAAGATTATTTTCTGGCCTGTTGAATTTTCTCAACATCCTGAGTTTCATTTCATGAAACAATTACTCTTTAGGAGGAGTATTTTAATTGGGTGCTGGGAGGGTAAGGCCAAGCTGGGTTGTACTCATTTTCACACTGCTTTTGTGCTGCTCTAATACAATAATTTATCTTCAGTTTCCCTTATTGTTCTGGATTTTGTCATCGTTGTCTCCTCAGCATCTTTTTTCTCCCCTCCTTTCCCCACTTACTGTTGGGGAACTGACTCTTCCCCATCCGTAGGGGTTTTAAGTCACAATATGCTGACAGCCTTGGTCTCAGTGGGGCAGGGGGTGGGCACATGACCAGGATCTGGCCAATCAGAGTTCCTCCCTGACCAGAGTGGTTGGTTCAGAGATCAGGACCTGACCCCATAGGATCAATCACAGAATTTCCCTAGGCTTTGATGTAGACATGTTTAGAAAGAAAGCTGATGTAGTTTGGATAAGATGTAGACCTGGGGCTCCTGGAGCTATCTTCCCCCACCTGAAGAAAGCTTGAAGAAAGCGGGAAGGCACCCCCACCTTGTATTAGACCATCTACTGCTGTCATATTATTATCAAGTACACTGGATTCTTGCTTCTCCATTCTTGTGATGCTTTACTAGGAAGAATGTGTTCAAACTCCATCCAGGTTAATACAAAAGGTCTAAAGTCTCCATCTTTTTTAATGTCTGACTAGTATTCCATGGTGTACATATACCACAGCTCATTAATC
>CAUYQV010128789.1:0-13150 GCA_963574575.1 Galagoides demidoff | reverse complement strand
TTTTTTTTTTATTTTTTGAGACGGAGCCTCAAGCTATCCCCCTGGGTTGAGTGCCATGGCATCACAGCTCATAGCAACCTCCAACTCCTGGGCTCAAGCGAGTCTCCTGCCTCCACCTCCCAAGCAGCTGGGACCACAGGCGCCTGCCACAACGCCCGGCCATTTTTTTTGGTTGCAGCCATCATTGTTGTTTGGCGGGCCCGGGCTGGGGATTCGAACCCGCCACCTTAGGTGTACGTGGCTGCCGCCTTAGCCCATTGAGCCACAGGCGCCAAGCCATGGTAAAAGTTTTAAAATGAAAAGATTATCCTAGATTATCCAGGTGAGTCCAACATAATCATTGGGGTCCTTATGAAAAGGAGGCAGGAGGATCAAAATCAGAAAAAGGAGATGTGATGATGGAAGCTGGGGTTGCAGTGATGTGCTCTGAAGATGGAGGAAGAGGCCACAACCCAAGGAGTGCAGGTAGACACTAGAAGCTGAAACTGACCCAGGGTTCTCCCCTGTGTCCTCCAGAAGGAACACAGTTCTGTGGACACTTGATTTTAGCCCTATAAGACCATGTCAGGATTCTGACCTCCAAAACAATAAATGTTTGTTGTTTTAACTGCTAAGTTTGTGGAATTTATTACACCACCAGTAGGAAATTAATATACTCCCTAAATGGAGAAGGAGGAGAAAGTAGACAATAGACTCCTCCTCACCTCTACCAGCCCCTTAGTTCAGACACCTTGGCTGAGGAAGCTAAACCTGTATGATACTCTGTGGACCAGCAATGCTGGCGTTCCTGGAACTAGCCTTTTTTCCAGCCTGACAGTGTATGAGAACAGGGGAATTCCGGCAGAGAGGCAAGGAATCTCATAGCAGCGTGAAAAATTCATGCAAACCCAGTTACCTCATCATGATTTCAGAGCAAGCACAAGCAAGAAAGGCATGAGTTGAGGATTTGGGGAAGAAACATGCCATGTTGTCTGCACCCAGCATGCAGGAAAAGCTTTGTGCTTCAGGAGAGAAACAAACTTCAAAGGGCCTCCCAACAGGAGTGTAGCTTAGGCTGGAGTGAGCATATCAGGAACTAGTGGCCTCTTAGAGACCACCCCTTACACCAGCCCCTCACTGTGGAAGCCAAGAGAAGGGGCCAGAGACCCAGGTAATATCCTTCTACTCACACAGAATTGAGCCTACCATCCCACACTCAGAGCTCTCTTGCTCTAGAAAGAACTTCAACCAGGCCCCTTCCCTTAACCTCAATAATTTTTGCATATCCCTCACAACTGATCTGTGAAGATGCAGAGGGCTGGGATTCTCCTTTTTTTTTTTTTTTTTTTTTTTAACTAATGAATAGATATGTTCAAATGGAGCTAGTGGCTCTGTGCAGTGGCCAGTGATGTTTGGTCCAGGGGTCTTTCCATTATATTCCAAACTCTCTTTTTATATGCGAATGAGGCCAAATGTGGCAGTGACACTTTCTGATAAAATGCAACAATGCCATAATTACGAGGGCTTGGGAATTAATGGTGCTAAACGGGTAATTTGAGTTTCATGTTAAATCCTGGAGTAGGTGACCCAGGGCCAGAGAGGATTTCCAAGTGTCACCTCTGCCATCTGGTGGTCAAATGACAATATAACTGCAGCAACTGGGCATTGATACTATCATCATATAAAAGTCATGCATGACCCCAGGGTCATGATTTGAGTCTAGGCTTTCACTTTTAGGGCCTGAGATGACAAAATAAAATGTTAAATGTACAAACAAAGGTCAGAAATTTTCCAGTGTATCTCTGTCCAGGGTGAGGAACTGCACGGCTTACAATGGAAGAGCCCATTCATCCATTTATCCAATAAATATTTATTAAACACTGTTTTAGCTTGCTTCCCCAGAAACAGATTTTAGGCAGAGACGTGCATGAGGCAGGGTTACTGAGAAGTACCCTTGAGGACAACACTTGTAAGGGATTGAGGGAAATGGAACTGGCCAGAAGGGTTTGAATTGGAATAAATTCCTAACAAAAGCCTCAGCCAGTCTGGCTAGAAGCTCTGGACCTGGAGTGGCAAGGGACCACTGTACTTCCACCATACCAGCAGTCTGGCTGCAGCTAGGCAATTAAGTGCCTTGATCCTAGAAGGGGACCTGAGCAGCGCACCATAGCATCCCCTCAGACACCTGCTATGTTCTGGGTGCTGTACCAAGGTCTGGGGATATAACATGAAATAAGGTAAGATCTTCATTTTCAAAGGCACCCAGGGTGGCAGAGTTATAGAAAATAAATAAATGAAAGAATGAGTAAATAAATAAATGGTGTTAAAAATCAGGAATTATAAGACAATTATCTTGTAGCTAGAAAATGTATTCCTTAAGCTTAAACAATGACGATAAAATCCTCGCCTTTTATTAATGGCAATAAACAAAGTTGAAAATATTTGGGATTAAAAACCGAATTCACAGCTCCGCGCCTGTGGCTCAAGTGGCTAAGGCGCCAGCCACATACACCTAAGGTGGCGGGTTTGAATCCAGCCCAGGCCCGCCAAACAACAATGATGGCTGCAACCAAAAAAAAATAGCCAGGCATTGTGGCGGGTGCCTGTAGTCCCAGCTACTTGGGAGATGGAGGCAGGAGACTCACTTGAGCCCAGGAGTTGAAGGTTGCTATGAGCTGTGATGCCACAGCACTCTACCCAGGGGCACAGCTTGAGGCTCTGTATCAAAAAAAAAAACAAAACTGAATTCACTTTCTACTGATATCAAAATTGAAGAAGAAGAAAATCATCAGAAACAATTCTGGAGAAACTTACCTATGACACTTACCCAAACAGTGGGAGATTACTATAAGGGAGTGGGGCTGCCTGCAGCTGCACCCAAGAATAGGTGATGGGGTTTTCCCTGTATCCTGGGCCTACAAATGTCCTGAGCTACTGGAAAAGAGGGCTGCCCACAGGCAGGTGGCATTCCTTGAGGAATGCTGGAGCTGACCTCCCCAGGAATAGCTCCCTGTGCAATCCAGAAAGGCAGCCGTGATACTTGCTTAAGTGGAGCCAGAGGGGTCTGGGTGCTGATTCTGCTGATTCTGGATGCTGATTCTGCTCCAACCCCGTTGTCCCAGCCATTCCTTCCTCTGCAACCCTTTTGTTCCTCCTCCTCTCCCACCTGTGGAATCTTTATTTTCTCTCAGAGAAAAGTACTTGGATCCTTGCCATGATCCCCAGCCTGTTACTTAGAACATGACAATGAACTCTATACCCTGAGCTTAAATATTTGAAATTCATAAAACTACTTCTTCACCATGAATTTCATTTGGATCTTCAAGTGCTAAAAATCCCTTCTTTTCCCCTGATTTGGCTGTGTCCATTCATTCTCTAAGGCAGCAGGGATGGAATTGCCCAGAGGTTTTGGGTGAGGCAGTGGACATACCTGCTGACAATTCTAAAATCTCTATATTCAGAGCTTCATTTGCTTGCCCTTAAACCAAGCGTCCTCAAACTACGGCCCATGGGCCACATGCAGCCCGCCTAGGACATTTATCCGGCCTGCCAGGTGTTTTTGCCACTGCTGCCTGTCCTGCTTAGCAGCTGACATGTCCCAGGGCCCGCAGTCCAGCCCTCCAATGGTCTGAGGGACAGTGAACTGGCCCCCTTTTTAAAAAGTTTGAGGACCCCTGCTAAACTAACATCTCTATTTGATGTCCTATCTCTTCTCCATTCTTTTTACCTACCTAGTTCCTCCTCCAGAAACTTTTATACAACTTGTGCCCTAAGCAAGCAAAAATTCTAATGGTCTTTCTTGCCCTCAGACACTTAAACTCCACTCCCTCCTAGCTGATTAATCATCACGTTCTAGAAAGTTCCATAGTTGCTCTCACTGCCCCAATTTAAGGCACTGTTAACAGCTTCCCTGTCCTTGTAAAGCAGGATTTCTCAATCTCAGCATTATTGACACTTGGGACCAAACGACTCTTCTGTTTGGGGGGCTGTCATGTGCATTACAGGATGTTTAGCAGTGTACCCGGGCACCACCCACTAGATGGCAGTAGTACCCATCAGTCATGACAACCAAAAAATGCTTCCCAACCTGTACTGTGCTAAGTCACATTGGAAACTGAGGGAAAAGAAAAAAATATGTGCTCTTTATGCATGTACCAAAATGTCCTCTCATATTTTGAAGCAAGTAGAAAAAGTTAGTAAAAGTTCTACAACAACAGTAAAAAGACTGAATTCACTCTATGAAAAATTTGAAGGAGAGAAAAATATCCAGAAACAATTTCAGAGAAATTTTGAAGGCCCAATGCAACATGAAATTGCAGAGAATCTTCTTTAAATATTATTAAAAATTTCAAAACAGTGACAGCAGAGTGCTAAACCAAATGTGGAATCCTTCTAAGTGTGGGGTCCTTGTGAATGTGGGGAACGCTGTGTGACTGGACAGGGCTCCCAGGCTGGGCCTGAACCCCATATTATCTAATCTATTCACTCACCTTTGTCAGTCCTCATAAAGCTGCCTGATGGGGAATGTGATAGCCACATGGACCTTGGAAACCTCATGCTGATTGGAACCAGCTGTCCCGTCCCCATTGCTCAATAACATGGGGTCTAAAAACAAACAACAGCCTGCCTTCATTGAAAACTTTTTCTTTTTTTTTGGTAGAGATAAGAGATAAGAGTCTTGCTATGTTGCCCACGTTAGTTTTGAACTCTGGGGCGCAAGTGATCCTCCTGTCTTGGCCTCCCAAAGTGCTAGGATTAGAAGTGTGAGCCACTACATCTGCTCAAAATTTTGATATTTTGTTCATCATAGATTTTTTATATTAATTTTGATTTTTAAAAATTATTATGTTAAGGCTTAGTGCCTGTGACTCAAGCGGCTAAGGCTCCAGCCACATACACCTGAGCTGGCAGGTTTGAATCCAGCCTGGTCCTGCCAAACAACAATGATGGCTGCAATAAAAAATAGCTGGGCATTGTATCAGGCACCTGTAGTCCCAGCTACTTGGGAGGTAGAGGCAGGAGAATCGCTTGAGCCCAGGAGTTGGAAGTTGCTGTGAGCTGTGATGCCTCAGCTCTCTACCCAGGGTGACAGCTTGAGGCTCTGTCTCAAAAAAAAAAAAAAAATTACATTAAAATATTACTTATCTTGATTACTGAAGATTTTGGCACCCTTTTAACTTTTGCACCTACAATGAGTTCCTTGCTTACCTCATTCTGTTCCTTGCTGATTTAGAACAGCGGTCCTCAAACTATGGCCTGGATCAGAATCACATAGTGGGCTTGTTAAAATTTTGTTTCTGGGGCCACACTCCCAGCACTTTCGGTAAGTCTGAAGCAAGGCTTGAGAATTTGCATTTCTTTTCTTTTCTTTTTTTTTTAGAGGACAGGATTTCACTCCATTATCCAGGCTGGAGTGTAGTGGCATGATTGTAAGTCACTATAGCCTCAAACTCCTGGTCTTAAGCAAGTAGCTAGGACTACAGGTGCATGCCACCACACCTAACTAATTTTTCTTATTTTCTTTTGTAGAGACAAGGTCTTGCTGTGTGGCTCAGGCTGGTCTGGAACTCCTGCCCTCAAGCAATCCTCCCACCTGGGCCTCCCAAAGTGCTGAGTGAGGCATCATGCCAGGCCAAATTTGCATGTCCAATGAATTCCCAGGTGATGCTGAAGCTGCTTTAGAACCTTCCTTCACATCTTGCCAGCGCTAATTATTTTTCCAAAATACAAGGCACTTCTCCGCTAAAACGCTTCAAAAGTTCCCCATGGCCTAATGAATACAGTAGATCCTCCTTGGCAGCATACAATGCCTCCCTGTGCTACTTTTCCAACCTCCCTTCATGGGACTCCATGTAATACTCTAGTGATGTGGGACTGACTGAGTCTTTTAAGACCCAAGTCAGGTGTCCTTGCCTCTAGAAGCCTTTCTTAAACCCATAAGTGCCTATGCTTTTTCTTCCTTTTGTACCTTGGGTATAGCTCTTTGTTAGTGTTTCTAACTTTGTATGGACATGATCTGTTGGCGGGATAGTCTACTCCGTTAAGTGACAGGCTCCTGGAGGGCTAGTACTATCTTTATTCCTCTGGTCCTTGTTTCAGTCTCTGCCAAACAGGTGCTCCAATAGCATTTAATGAACTCAGCTGAATTAACTTGAATGCCATTATGTTACAAGTCTAATAAAAACACAGAGAAAAAGAATACAACCTTGAGATACGAGTACGATAGCTGAGTAGCAAGAGTCTTGAAGTGTGAGAGCCTGGCAGAATATTTTTCAACTGTCTATAGGAGTTTAATTCTTTTTTTATGCAGATTTAACCCTTAGTGTGTTCTAGGTGAGCTCATGGAGGCCAGTGATATCCATGTAAGCTGGGAAAGAAAAGAGTTAAGAAATTGAAACATGGCTGAGCTAGTAGGAAATGCAGTCAGAAAGAAAGAGCAGAGGTAGCATAGAATGCTCTAGGATCACATGAGGAAAGAAAAGAACGAGGGAAAAAATTCTTAATTTTCCTCAAATACAAGGTAAATGTATAAGTAAAACTGTTTGATAATATCTAGTATATTAAACAAGTTTCAAGAAATCAGTTGGCTTTGTTGCTTAAAAATAGCTTCAAAGAATTATTTTGTAATATGAGGATAACACAAAACTTAAAAATATAGGGCAATCAAATGAATCAGTTTAAGTAAAATTCTTCATGTCATGGAAAAGGGATGGAAAAGTGAAATTCATAGGCGAGAGTGAGCTACAATCTTCCAAGGAAAATGTTAGAAGTCTTGTGGGATGAAGTAACCCAAAATTCTGTCTTGGCAGTATTGCCCCTTAAACTCAAAGGAAACCTACATGGCAGTAGCTTGAAATACCAATAATATCTCTGAGAAAAATGTATTTGTGGTTTATTTCCAATATACTGATTTCAATCATACATTTTAAAAAATACATATGTTGGCTCTGTGCCTATAGCTCAAGCACTAAGGCACCAGCTACATACATACACCAGAGCTGGTGGGTTCAAATCCAGCCCGGACCTGCCAAACCACAATGATGACTACAACCAAAAAATAGCTGGGCGTTGTGGTGGGCACCTATAGTCCCAGCCACTTGGGAGGTTGAGGCAAGAGAATCGCTTAAGCCCAGGAGTTGGAGGTTGCTGTGAGCTGTGACGCCACATCACTCTATCCAGGGCAAAAGCTGGAGGGAGGCTCTGTCTCAAAAACAAACAAACAAACAAACATATGTCTTGGCCAGGCACAAGTGGTTCATGCCTGTAATCCTAGTACTCTAGGAGGCTGAAGTGGGTGGATTGTTTGAGGTCAGGAGTTTAAGATCAGCTGAGCTGAGAGCAAGATCCTGTCTCTACTAAAAATAGAAAAATTAGTTGCCTTGTGGCAGGTGCCTGTGGTTCCAGCTACTCACCAGGCTGAGACAAGAAGATCTCTTGAGCCCAGGAGTTCGAGGTTGCTGTGAACTAGGATGAAGTCATGGCACTCTAGTCTGGACAATAGAACGAGACTCTGTTTCAAAAAAATAAATAAAATACATACATTTTTGTTAGAGAAATCAAACACAACCTACCTCATTTGAAATTATGACTGTATGGTTATGGAATAACACAACAGTAGATAACAGGAATCCTTCTTCATGGAAGGACTTGTTGCCATGGCTGCTGGGAATGCTGTGACTAGACTGTCTCCAGCTGTCATGCCCATCAGTCTTTCCCTAAACTGTTGTAAGGCCCAAGCACACACCCTTCCTGGGAAGCCTACATCCACTTGCCAATGCCCTGATGGTTATAAAGGCCTGACTATTTCAGATCATTGTGGCACAACTCTGATTAGAGCTATGGTACTTTAGGACTCCTGGGTCATCGGCTGAGGCTTTGAGGCACCAACATTATTTCTCCTAACCCTACATCCTCCCCTGCCCTACCCAGGAGGTGGCAAAATAAAATGTTCTAGGATCACATCCTCCCCTCCCCTTCACAGGAGGTGGTAGAAGGGCTAGTAGTGTGCACACTGAGCCCCATCTCAGCTTCTGCTTCCACAGAACTAGAAGGAGAAAAATACTAACAAATTTATGGAAAAAGTCTCATTTGTGGTTCTACCTCCTTTACTAACCAAGAGTCTAGAACATGGATAGGTATCATATCTATCTACATCCATCTCTTTGTATCTATATTTATATTGGTATTGACTCTACAAATACATAGCATTGTCCATCTTTTCTTGATGTAGGGAAGGTCTTGGCATCTATCCAATGTATTCCAAGCAATAGAATCAGAAAATTGTGTTCAGAAGGAGAATTAGTAATTCACTCATTCAATAAGCATTTAGTGGGTGTCTACTCTATGCGAGGCTCTTTGGGTTGCCTAAGCTGCAAAATATATGGCATATTTTTTATCCTCTAAGGAATTCTATATAATGTTGAAGAAAAACATTACTAAGGGCTACGATGAAGAAAAACACTGACAATAGTGGAGGGACAAAGAAGGAAGTGATTACTTTGCCTTACATATATCGAGAGAAGCCACATAGCAAAGATTTGTTCAGGATGTAGGAGTAAGTATGAACAGGGTGACATCCTAGCCATTCCTGGCAAAGTGAACAACATACGGGAAGACTGAACACAGGGACTGAATCAGTGCCTTTGGGGAGGGGGGACCCTTTGCTGCTCAGCCTCTCCACAGATCGTTCTCCTTGCATCAAACACTCTTGACTCTCCTACTTTTTCACTTGGGTTGGCTTTTTGTCCTTCATTTCCTTGTTAGGACATCGCTTCCTCAGGGAATTCTACCTTGATTTCCTCAATCCTGAGTTAGGTGAGTCTGCTGTATGGTCCCATAGTGTTAGTACTGCTATCTGTCACAGCATTTGTCGGACTGTGCTTTAATCAATAATTTACTTGCCGGTGTTTCCCTCTGACTAAACCGTTACCTCCTTGAAGGCAGGGGTTATCACGGTTTATCACCAGATGTCAAAACAGTGTTTGAAAGACCAAAGGTACTGTCTGTTGAATGAATAAATGAATGCTGCTGAATACAATAGAATGAGGAAAGTATATTTTATTTATCTAATAAACAGTATTATGTGCTGGACATTTCTAGGCACCGAAGATTATAGGAATAAACAGAATAAAGAACCTCATGGAGTCTATATTCTCGCTGGGAAGAACAGACAAAAAGCAAACTGCTATAAGGAAATATAAATCAGGGTGGAGGAGGAGAAAGTTCTTATTTTTGAGACTGTCTCAAAAAAATAAATAAAAAGTATTTTGAAGTCGTGAAGTGACCCAAATAATAACTACTATCAGTAAAATATTATATCTGTTGTTAGCTGCTAAGTCTGGGCAAGAACGATTAATCCTGTCCCGCGCAAATACAATCAGCTGGGACATGGATTGAAGGTACATGCCTGCAAGAGGTGGGCTTCCCCTATCTCCAGGAAGAGCTCGGAGCAGCCTCTGCCCTCGCCTTTCATACAAGCATTATACAATAGGTGTGGGGGGCCTTGTACTAGGATCACTGCTTAATGGTCCCTACAAGCTCTTTCCCCACCGGCTCAACTTCTACTCTGCTGCACCAGGAATGTTCAAAGTATAACACCTGCTCACTGGAGAGACTGATCTTATCTCATTAATGCCTGCAGCAGCTTGAGGGCTTGTCTCCATGCAGGCTAGGAGATTGTCTTGCTCCCAGCATGGTCTCCTATAGAACTGATTTAAATTTCTTTTCTTTTTCTTTCTTTTCTTCTTTTTTTTTTCTTTGAGACAGAGCCTCAAGCTGTCCTCCTGGGTAGAGTGCTATGGCATCACAGCTCACAGCAACCTCCAGCTCCTGGGCTCAAGCGAGTCTCCTGCCTCCATCTCCCAAGTAGCTGGGACCACAGGCACCCCCCACAACGCCTGGCTATTTTTTTTGGTTGCAGCCATCATTGTTGTTTGGCGGGCCTGGGCTGGATTCAAACCCGCCACCTTAGGTGTATGTGGCTGGCGCCTTAGCCACTTGAGCCACAGGTGCCGAGCCCTTTTTTTTGAAACAGAGTCTTACTTTGTCACCCTTGGTAGAGTGCTGTGGCATCAGAGCTCATAATAACCTTGGACTCTTGGGCTCAAGTGATTCTCTTGCCTCAGCCTCCCAAGTAGCTGGGACTACAGGCTATTTTTAGAGACAGTCCTGCTCTAGCTCAGGCTGGTCTGGAGCCTGTGAACGCAGGTGATCCACTGGCCTTGGCCTCCCAGAATGCTATGATTATAGGTGTGAGCCACTGCACCCGGCCCAGATGTACCTTTATATGCATGCATTTTAGCATATATACAAAGACATATAAATAGATATTCAGTTAAATCCGTTATAATTTTAGAAGATAATTAATAACCTAGTGAGTAAAACATTGTATATGTCATATTAAATTTACCATCTGAAAAAATTATAACTTAAGTAGAAAACATAACCATTCTTTTGTGTACTTTATATATTTAAATATTACAGTATTGTCCCTTGCATAATTAAATATTTATATTAACAAAAGTTTTGTTAATTTACATTAACAAAAGTCAAATGTAATAATTATAACCAACTTTTCTCTAGACACAGAAGAAAATGAGAAAATTGAAAAGCAAAATCTGTTAGCTACTTTTTTCTCCTGGATACTTACTCAATATAAATTTTTTTTTTTTTTAATTTTTAGAGATGAGGTCTTGCCCAAGCTGGAATGCAGTGGCACAATCAGCTTGCTATAGCCTAAAACTCCTTGGTTGAAGTGATTTCCTGCCTCAGCATCCCGAGAAACTGGGACTACAGGCACACACTACAATAACTGGCTTAATTTTAACAAATTGGAAGAGACAAAAATAATTAACTAAAAATATGGATATACATAATATCCAAATGTATTTGCAAATTTTATTAATCTTTTGTCAATTTAAGCAATAAGGCTAACTTAAAATTAAGTTTGGTGACCAGGGTTCTATAACAACATCTATGCACACAAACATTATGTATTAATTAATTTAATCATTTTCTAAAGTTTTAAAGTTAGTTAAAGATTTGGAAATTAGGCTCGGCACCTGTGGCTCAAGTGGCTAAGGCACCAGCCACATACACCTAAGGTGGCGGGTTTGAATCCAGCTCGGGCCCGCCAAACAATGACAGCTACAACCAAAAAATAGCCAGGTGTTGTGGCAGGCGCCTGTGGTCCCAGCTACTTGGGAGGCGGAGGCAGGAGACTCGCTTGAGCCCAGGAGTTGGAGGTTGCTGTGAACTGAGATGCCACAGCACTCTACCCAGGGGGAAAGCTCAAGGCTCTGTCTCAAAAAAAAAAAAAGGATTTGGAAATTACAACTTAGCTAACACCTAAGTCCTTAAAATTTGTAAAACTGTAAGAGTTTATAAAATGAACCTCTTTAAGCAGGCATTCATTATCATTTTATTTAATTGAATATGGTTTTATACATGCCTTTTTTTTTTTTTAGAGACAGAGTTTCACTTTATTGCCCTCAGTAGATCATAGCTCATGGCAACCTCCAACTTCTGGGCTTAGGCTATTCTCTTGCCTCAGCCTCCTGAGTAACTGAGACTACAGGCGCCCACCACAACGCCTGGCTATTTTTTGTTGTAGTTTGGCCAGGGCCGGGTTCGAACCTGCCACCCTCAGTATATGAGGCTGGGGCCCTATACATGTCATTTTTTTACTTAAAGCAAGTTATGAGGGGACTGAGGGTCACAGTGTATGGCACATCCTTGGGGGCAGGATACAATTATAAGAGGGACTTTACCTAACAAATGCAATCAGTATAACCTAATTCTTTGTACACTCAATGAATCCCAAACAATAATAAATAAATAAATAAATAAAATTTTATTTGGAACTTGTTATAAAAAAGCAAGTTATGAAAACAGTGGTAATTTATTTATTTAAACTTTATTATTTTTATCTTTTTTTTGTTCTTGCATTTTGGCCAGGGCTGTGTTTGAACTCACCACCTTTGGTATATGGGGCTGACAGCCTACTCAGTGAGCCACAGGCACCACCCAGTGGTAATTTATTTTAATGCATAAAATTAGTATAGGAAATTTGAGAAGTACAAATCACAGGAAATTTGACCATGGTCTTGAACAAACCCCAAAGTGTGCCAACATTATTTTTATATGGTAAACTAATTTTTACAAATTCAATCATGACAAGATATCTTCTTTTATCTTAGGATTAAAGCCTTCTTACCACCTAGCTATTATAAAGACTAGTATGTAAATATACTTTCTAGGGTCAACAAGAAAAAACCCTGTTTAATGACTTTTTCTTTCTTTGAAATAGTTCTGACTGCTTATCTAGACTATATTCCTGGAGTGAGTACATAACTGAATGCTTTTTTTTTTTTTTTTTTTTGAGACAGAGCCTCAGGCTATCCCCCTAGGTAGAGTGCCATGGCATCACAGCTCATAGCAACCTCCAACTCCTGGGCTCAAGCAAGTCTCCTGCCTCTGCCTCCCAAGTAGGTGGGCCCACAGGCGCCCGCCACAACGCCTGACCATTTTTTGGTTGCAGCCATCATTGTTGTTTGGTGGGCCCAGGCTGGGGATTCGAACCCGCCACCTTAGGTGTACGTGGCTGGCGCCTTAGCCGATTGAGCCACAGGCACCGAGCCATAACTGAATGCTTTTTAAAAATGAATTCATCTTTAAAGTATCCCAGGAGAAAAAAAATGAGAGAAAAAAGAATACTAAAAAATGCAAGGAAGACAGCTTCAGACATATATGAATTTTTTTTGTAAAAAGGTAATTATGTTCCCTCTGAAAGAAGAGACAAGAAAGTTTAGATATAGAAAAATAAATTCTACACACATACACACAAAAGAGAATGGCATGCAGTTGGTTTTGGTATAACTTGAGTCCTTGATAATTTTATCAAGCCATACGATGAAAATGTAAGATATTATTAATTCCCAAAGTACAAAAAACAAAGCAGAGGATGTTTCCTAGGTTGAACAAAATTTTCCCTCTTTTAGGCAAACAAGACAATCTACTCATGAGGGTTTCTTCTTTTTTTTTTTTTTTTTTGAGACGGAGCCTCAAGCTATCCCCCTGGGTAGAGTGCCATGGCATCACAGCTCATAGCAACCTCCAATTCCTGGGCTCAAGCGAGTCTCCTGCCTCCGCCTCCCAAGTAGCTGGGACCACA